>JANJGN010001780.1:0-108410 GCA_026770705.1 Isurus oxyrinchus
GGAGGGGAGGGTGGAGGAGGGAGGGAGGGAGGGAGGGTGGAGGAGGTAGGGAGAGGAGGGTGGAGGAGGGAGGGAAGGAGGGTGCAGGAGGGGAGGGAGGGAGGGTGGAGGAGGGAGGGAAGGAGGGTGGAGGAGGGTAGGAGGGAGGGTGGAGGAGGGAGGGAGGGAGGGTGGAGGAGGGAGGGAGGGTGGAGGAGGGAGGGAGGGAGGGTGGAGGAGGGAGGGAGGGAGGGAGGGTGGAGGAGGGAGGGAGGATAAATCACTTACATTCATGATGAAGTAAATGCCAAGAACGATAAAGACACTGACGTGCGGGTGGATCCAGGCAGCGGAGTTCCCCAGCGAACTCACATCCATGATGTGTTTGGTCCAGGTAGAATTGTCAAACAGAGAGTTAATTGTCTCCCGGGGATTCAGCTGTAACAGAGAGAGATCAGAGCGGGAACTCAGCAAATCAAACCGTGTGTTACACTCCCAGCACGGGGTTAGATACAGAGTAAATCTCGCCCTACATGTCCCCATCAAGCACTCCCAGGACAGGTACAGCACGGGGTTAGATACAGAGCAAAGCTGCCTCTACACTGTCCCCATCAAACACTCCCAGGACAGGTACAGCACGGGGTTAGATACAGAGTAAAGCTCCCTCTACGCTGTCCCCATCAAACACTCCCAGGACAGGTACAGCACGGGGTTAGGTACAGAGTAAATCTCCCTCTACACTGTCCCCATCAAACACTCCCCAGGACAGGTACAGCACGGGGTTAGATACAGAGTAAATCTCCCCCTACACCGTCCCCATCAAACACTCCCAGGACAGGTACAGCACGGGGTTAGATACAGAGTAAATCTCCCTCTACTCCGTCCCCATCAAACACTCCCAGGACAGGTACAGCACGGGGTTAGATACAGAGTAAATCTCCCTCTACACTGTCCCCCATCAAACACTCCCAGGACAGGTACAGCACGGTGTTAGATACAGAGTAAAACTCCCTCTACACCGTCCCCATCAAACACTCCCAGGACAGGCACAGCACGGGGTTAGATACAGAGTAAATCCCCCTCTACACCGTCCAAATCAAACATTCCCAGGACAGGTACAGCACGGGGTTAGACAAAGAGTAAATCCCCCTCTACACCGTCCCCATCAAACACTCCCAGGAAAGGTACAGCACGGGGTTAGATACAGAGTAAATCTCCCTCTACACCCGTCCCCATCAAACACTCCCAGGACATGTACAGCACAGGGTTAGATACAGAGTAAATCTACCTCTACACCGTCCCCATCAAACACTCCCAGGACAGGTACAGCACGGGGTTAGATACAGAGTAAATCTCCCTCTACACTGTCCCCATCAAACACTCCCAGGACAGGTACAGCACGGGGTTAGATACAGAGTAAAGCTCCCTCTACACTGTCCCCATCAAACACTCCCAGGACAGGTACAGCAAGGGGTTAGATACAGAGTAAATCTCCCTCTACACCGTCTCCATCAAACACTCCCAGGACAGGTACAGCACGGGGTGAGATACAGAGTAAATCTCCCTCTACACTGTCCCCATCTCAAACACTCCCAGGACAGGTACAGCACGGGGTTAGATACAGAGTAAATCTCCCTCTACACCGTCTCCATCAAACACTCCCAGGACAGGTACAGCACGGGGTGAGATACAGAGTAAATCTCCCTCTACACCGTCCCCAACAAACACTCCCAGGACAGGTACAGCACGGGGTTAGATACAGTGTAAATCTCCCGCTACAACCGTCCCCATCAAACACTCCCAGGACAGGTACAGCACGGCGGTAGATATAGAGTAAATCTCCCTCTACACTGTCACCATCAAACACTCCCAGGACAGGTAGAGCACGGGGTTAGATACAGAGTAAAGCACCCTCTACACTGTCCCCATCAAACTCTCCCAGGACAGGTACAGCACGGTGTTAGATACAGAGTAAATATCCCTCTACACTGTCCCCATCAAACACTCCCAGGACAGGTACAGCACGGGGTTAGATACAGAGTAAAGCTCCCTCTACACCGTCCCCATCAAACACTCCCAAGACAGGTACAGCATGGGGTTAAATACAGAGTAAATCTCCCTCTACACCCGTCCCCAACAAACACTCCCAGGACAGGTAAAGCACGGGGTTAGGTACAGTGTAAATCTCGCTCTACACTGTCCCCATCAAACACTCCCAGGACAGGTACAGCACGGAATTAAAAAAAGAGTAAAGCTCCCTCTGCACCGTCCCCATCAATCACTCCGAGGACAGGTACAGCACGGGGTGAGATACAGAGTAAATCGCCCTATACACCCTCCCCATCAAACACTCCCAGGACAGGTACAGCACGGGGTTAGATACAGAGTAAAGCTCCCTCTACATGTCCCCATCAAACTCTCCCAGCACAGGTACAGCACGGGGTTAGATACAGAGTAAATCTCCCTCTACACTGTCCCCATCAAACACTCCCAGGGACTGGTACAGCACGGGGTTAGATATAGAGTAAATCTCCCTCTACACTGTCCCCTTCAAACACTCCCAGGAGAGGTACAGCACGGGGTTAGATACAGAGTAAAGCTACCTCTACACCGTCCCCATCAAGCACTCCCTGCAAAGGTACAGCACGGGGTTAGATACAGAGTAAATCTTCCTCTACACCATCCCCATCAAACACTCCCAGGACAGGTACAAGCACGGGGTTAGATACAGAGTAAATCTCCCTCTACACTGTCCCCATCAAACACTCCCCAGGACAGGTACAGCACGGGGTTAGATACAGAGAAAATCTTCCTGTACACTGTCACCATCAAACACTCCCAGGACAGGTACAGCACGGGGTTAGATACAGAGTAAATCTCCCTCTACACCGTCCCGATCAAACACTCCCTGGACTGGTATAGCACGGGGTTTGATACAGAGTAAAGCACCCTCTACACCTTCCCCATCAAACATTCACAGGACATGAATAGCACGGGGTTAGATACAGTGTAAATCTCCGTCTACACTGTCCCCCATCAAACACTCCCAGGAGAGATGCAGCACAGGGTTAGATACAGAGTAAATCTCCCGCTACACTGTCCCCCATCAAACACTCCCAGGACAGTTACAGCAAGGGGTTAGATACAGAGCAAAGCTCCCTCTACACCGTCCCCCATCTAACACTCCCAGGACAGGTACAGCACGTGGTTAGATACAGAGTTAAAGCTCCCTCTACGCTGTCCCCTTCAAACACTCCCAGGACATGGACAGCACGGGATGAGATACAGAGTAAATGTCCCTCTACACTGTTCCCATCAAACACTCCCAGTACAGGTACAGCACGGGGTAAGATACAGAGTAAAGCTCCCTCTACCACGTCCCCATCAAACACTCCCAAAACAGGTACAGCACGGGGTAACATACAGAGTAAATCTCCCTCTATACTGTCCCAATCAAACACTCCCAGGACAGGTACAGCACAGGGTTTGATCCAGATTAAATGTCCCTCTACACCATCCCCATCAAACACTCACAGGACAAGTACAGCACGGGGTTAGATACGGAGTAAAGCACCCTCTACACTGTCCCCTTCAAACACTCCCAGGAAAGGTACAGCACGGGGTTAGATACAGAGTAAATCTTCCTCTACATGTCCCCATCAAGTACTCCCAGGACAGGTACAGCACGGGTTTAGATATAGAGTAAAGCTCCCTCTACACCGTCCCCATCAAACACTCCCAGGACAGGTACAGCACGGGGTTAGATATAGAGTAAATCTCCCCTCTACACCGTCTCCATCGAACACCACCAGGACAGGTAGAGCACGGGGTTAGATACACAGTAAAGCTCCCTCTACACATTCCCCATCATAGACTCCCAGGACAGGTACAGCACGGAATTAAATACAGAGTAAAGCTCCCTCTGCACCGTCCCCATCAATCACTCCGAGGACAGGTACAGCACGGGGTGAGATACAGAGTAAATCGCCCTATACACCCTCCCCCATCAAACACTCCCAGGACAGGTACAGCATGGGGTTAGATACAGAGTAAAGCTCCCTCTACACTGTCCCCATCAAACACTCCCAGGACAGGTACAGCACGGGGTTAGATACAGAGTAAATCTCCCTCAACACCGTCCCCATCAAACACTCCCAGGACAGGTACAGCACGGGGTTAGATCCAGAGTAAATCTCCCTCTATATGTCCCCATCAAACTCTCCCAGCACAGGT
Source organism: Isurus oxyrinchus (assembly GCA_026770705.1). Taxonomy (NCBI): domain Eukaryota; kingdom Metazoa; phylum Chordata; class Chondrichthyes; order Lamniformes; family Lamnidae; genus Isurus; species Isurus oxyrinchus. The sequence goes on from JANJGN010001780.1 coordinate 4,213, forward strand.
ACAGCACGGGGTTAGATACAGAGTAAATCTCCCTCTAAACCGTCCACATCAAACACTCCCAGGACTGGTACAGCACGGGGTTAGATATAGAGTAAATCACCCTCTACACTGTCCCCTTCAAACACTCCCAGGACAGGTACAGCACGGGGTTAGATACAGAGTAAAGCTACCTCTACACCGTCCCCATCAAGCACTCCCTGCAAAGGTACAGCACGGGGTTAGATACAGAGTAAATCTTCCTCTACACCGTCACCAGCAAGCACTCCCTGCAAAGGTACCGCACGGGGTTAGATACAGAGTAAATCTTCCTGTACACTGTCACCATCAAACACTCCCAGGACAGGTACAGCACGGGGTTAGATACAGAGTAAATCTCCCTCTACACCGTCCCGATCAAACACTCCCTGGACTGGTATAGCACGGGGTTTGATACAGTGTAAATCTCCCTCTACACTGTCCCCCATCAAACACTCCCAGGACTGGTACAGCACGGGGTTAGATACAGAGTAAAGCACCCTCTACAGCTTCCCCATCAAACACTCACAGGACATGAATAGCACGGGGTTAGATACAGTGTAAATCTCCGTCTACACTGTCCCCAGCAAACACTCCCAGGAGAGATGCAGCACGGGGTTAGATACAGAGTAAATCTCCCGCTACACTGTCCCCATCAAACACTCCCAGGACAGTTACAGCAAGGGGTTAGATACAGAGCAAAGCTCCCTCTACACCGTCCCCCATCTAACACTCCCAGGACAGGTACAGCACGTGGTTAGATACAGAGTTAAAGCTCCCTCTACGCTGTCCCCATCAAACACCTCCCAGGACATGGACAGCACGGGATGAGATACAGAGTAAATGTCCCTCTACACTGTTCCCATCAAACACTCCCAGTACAGGTACAGCACGGGGTTAGATACAGAGTAAAGCTCCCTCTACCACGTCCCCATCAAACACTCCCAAAACAGGTACAGCACGGGGGTAACATACAGAGTAAATCTCCCTCTACACTGTCCCCATCAAACACTCCCAGGACAGGTACAGCACGGGGTTAGACACAGAGTAAATCTCCCTCTACACTGTCCCCATCAAACACTCCCAGGACAGGTACAGCACGGGGTTAGATAGAGAGTAAAGCTCCCTCTATACTGTCCCCATCAAACACTCCCAGGACAGGTACAGCACAGGGTTTGATCCAGACTAAATGTCCCTCTACACCATCCCCATCAAACACTCACAGGACAAGTACAGCACGGGGTTAGATACAGAGTAAAGCACCCTCTACACTGTCCTCTTCAAACACTCCCAGGACAGGTACAGCACGGGTTTAGATACAGAGTAAAGCTCCCTCTACACCGTCCCCATCAAACACTCCCAGGACAGGTACAGCACGGTGTTAGATACAGAGTAAAACTCCCTCTACACCGTCCCCATCAAACACTCCCAGGACAGGCACAGCACGGGGTTAGATACAGAGTAAATCCCCCTCTACACCGTCCAAATCAAACATTCCCAGGACAGGTACAGCACGGGGTTAGATACAGAGTAAATCCCCCTCTACACCGTCCCCATCAAACACTCCCAGGAAAGGTACAGCACGGGGTTAGATACAGAGTAAATCTCCCTCTACACCGTCCCCATCAAACACTCCCAGGACATGTACAGCACAGGGTTAGATACAGAGTAAATCTACCTCTACACCGTCCCCATCAAACACTCCCAGGACAGGTACAGCACGGGGTTAGATACAGAGTAAATCTCCCTCTACACTGTCCCCATCAAACACTCCCAGGACAGGTACAGCACGGGGTTAGATACAGAGTAAATCTCCCTCTACACTGTCCCCATCAAACACTCCCAGGACAGGTACAGCACGGGGTTAGATACAGAGTAAAGCTCCCTCTACACTGTCCCCATCAAACACTCCCAGGACAGGTACAGCACGGGGTTAGATACAGAGTAAATCTCCCTCTACACCGTCTCCATCAAACACTCCCCAGGACAGGTACAGCACGGGGTGAGATACAGAGTAAATCTCCCTCTACACTGTCCCCATCAAACACTCCCAGGACAGGTACAGCACGGGGTTAGATACAGAGTAAATCTCCCTCTACACCGTCTCCATCAAACACTCCCAGGACAGGTACAGCACGGGGTGAGATACAGAGTAAATCTCCCTCTACACCGTCCCCCAACAAACACTCCCAGGACAGGTACAGCACGGGGTTAGATACAGTGTAAATCTCCCGCTACACCGTCCCCATCAAACACTCCCAGGACAGGTACAGCACGGCGGTAGATATAGAGTAAATCTCCCTCTACACTGTCACCATCAAACACTCCCAGGACAGGTAGAGCACGGGGTTAGATACAGAGTAAAGCACCCTCTACACTGTCCCCATCAAACTCTCCCAGGACAGGTACAGCACGGTGTTAGATACAGAGTAAATATCCCTCTACACTGTCCCCATCAAACACTCCCAGGACAGGTACAGCACGGGGTTAGATACAGAGTAAAGCTCCCTCTACACCGTCCCCATCAAACACTCCCAAGACAGGTACAGCATGGGGTTAAATACAGAGTAAATCTCCCTCTACACCGTCCCCAACAAACACTCCCAGGACAGGTAAAGCACGGGGTTAGGTACAGTGTAAATCTCGCTCTACACTGTCCCCATCAAACACTCCCAGGACAGGTACAACACGGGTTTAGATACACAGTAAAGCTCCCTCTACACATTCCCCATCATAGACTCCCAGGACAGGTACAGCACGGAATTAAAAACAGAGTAAAGCTCCCTCTGCACCGTCCCCATCAATCACTCCGAGGACAGGTACAGCACGGGGTGAGATACAGAGTAAATCGCCCTATACACCCTCCCCATCAAACACTCCCAGGACAGGTACAGCACGGGGTTAGATACAGAGTAAAGCTCCCTCTACATGTCCCCATCAAACTCTCCCAGCACAGGTACAGCACGGGGGTTAGATACAGAGTAAATCTCCCTCTACACTGTCCCCATCAAACACTCCCAGGACTGGTACAGCACGTGGTTAGATATAGAGTAAATCTCCCTCTACACTGTCCCCTTCAAACACTCCCAGGAGAGGTACAGCACGGGGTTAGATACAGAGTAAAGCTACCTCTACACCGTCCCCATCAAGCACTCCCCTGCAAAGGTACAGCACGGGGTTAGATACAGAGTAAATCTTCCTCTACACCATCCCCATCAAACACTCCCAGGACAGGTACAGCACGGGGTTAGATACAGAGTAAATCTCCCTCTACACTGTCCCCATCAAACACTCCCAGGACAGGTACAGCACGGGGTTAGATACAGAGAAAATCTTCCTGTACACTGTCACCATCAAACACTCCCAGGACAGGTACAGCACGGGGTTAGATACAGAGTAAATCTCCCTCTACACCGTCCCGATCAAACACTCCCTGGACTGGTATAGCACGGGGTTTGATACAGAGTAAAGCACCCTCTACACCTTCCCCATCAAACATTCACAGGACAAAAATAGCACGGGGTTAGATACAGTGTAAATCTCCGTCTACACTGTCCCCATCAAACACTCCCAGGAGAGATGCAGCACAGGGTTAGATACAGAGTAAATCTCCCGCTACACTGTCCCCATCAAACACTCCCAGGACAGTTACAGCAAGGGGTTAGATACAGCGCAAAGCTCCCTCTACACCGTCCCCATCTAACACTCCCAGGACAGGTACAGCACGTGGTTAGATACAGAGTTAAAGCTCCCTCTACGCTGTCCCCTTCAAACACTCCCAGGACATGGACAGCACGGGATGAGATACAGAGTAAATGTCCCTCTACACTGTTCCCATCAAACACTCCCAGTACAGGTACAGCACGGGGTAAGATACAGAGTAAAGCTCCCTCTACCACGTCCCCATCAAACACTCCCAAAACAGGTACAGCACGGGGTAACATACAGAGTAAATCTCCCTCTATACTGTCCCAATCAAACAGTCCCAGGACAGGTACAGCACGGGATTAGATACAGAGTAAAGCTCCATCTACACCGTCCCCAACAAACACTCCCAGGACAGGTACAGCACAGGGTTTGATCCAGATTAAATGTCCCTCTACACCATCCCCATCAAACACTCACAGGACAAGTACAGCACGGGGTTAGATACAGAGTAAAGCACCCCTCTACACTGTCCCCTTCAAAACACTCCCAGGAAAGGTACAGCACGGGGTTAGATACAGAGTAAATCTTCCTCTACATGTCCCCATCAAGCACTCCCAGGACAGGTACAGCACGGGTTTAGATATAGAGTAAAGCTCCCTCTACACCGTCCCCATCAAACCCTCCCAGGACAGGTACAGCACGGGGTTAGATATAGAGTAAATCTCCCTCTACACCGTCTCCATCGAACACCACCAGGACAGGTAGAGCACGGGGTTAGATACAGAGTAAAGCACCCTCTACACTGTGCCCATCAAACTCTCCCAGGACAGGTACAGCACGGTGTTAGATACAGAGTAAATATCCCTCTACACTGTCCCCCATCAAACACTCCCAGGACAGGTACAGCACGGGGTTAGATACAGAGTAAAGCTCCCTCTACACCGTCCCCATCAAACACTCCCAGGACAGGTACAGCATGGGGTTAGATACAGAGTAAATCTCCCTCTACACTGTCCCCAACAAACACTCCCAGGACAGGTAAAGCACGGGGTTAGGTACAGTGTAAATCTCGCTCTACACTGTCCCCATCAAACACTCCCAGGACAGGTACAACACGGGGTTAGATACACAGTAAAGCTCCCTCTACACATTCCCCATCATAGACTCCCAGGACAGGTACAGCACGGAATTAAATACAGAGTAAAGCTCCCTCTGCACCGTCCCCATCAATCACTCCGAGGACAGGTACAGCACGGGGTGAGATACAGAGTAAATCGCCCTATACACCCTCCCCATCAAACACTCCCAGGACAGGTACAGCATGGGGTTAGATACAGAGTAAAGCTCCCTCTATATGTCCCCATCAAACTCTCCCAGCACAGGTACAGCACGGGGTTAGATACAGAGTAAATCTCCCTCTAAACCGTCCACATCAAACACTCCCAGGACTGGTACAGCACGGGGCTAGATATAGAGTAAATCACCCTCTACACTGTCCCCTTCAAACACTCCCAGGACAGGGGGTTAGATACAGAGTAAAGCTACCTCTACACCGTCCCCATCAAGCACTCCCTGCAAAGGTACAGCACGGGGTTAGATACAGAGTAAATCTTCCTCTACACCGTCACCAGCAAGCACTCCCTGCAAAGGTACCCGCACGGGGTTAGATACAGAGTAAATCTTCCTGTACACTGTCACCATCAAACACTCCCAGGACAGGTACAGCACGGGGTTAGATACAGAGTAAATCTCCCTCTACACCGTCCCGATCAAACACTCCCCTGGACTGGTATAGCACGGGGTTTGATACAGTGTAAATCTCCCTCTACACTGTCCCCCATCAAACACTCCCAGGACAGGTACAGCACGGGGTTAGATACAGAGTAAAGCACCCTCTACAGCTTCCCCATCAAACACTCACAGGACATGAATAGCACGGGGTTAGATACAGTGTAAATCTCCGTCTACACTGTCCCCAGCAAACACTCCCAGGAGAGATGCAGCACGGGGTTAGATACAGAGTAAATCTCCCGCTACACTGTCCCCCATCAAACACTCCCAGGACAGTTACAGCAAGGGGTTAGATACAGAGCAAAGCTCCCTCTACACCGTCCCCATCTAACACTCCCAGGACAGGTACAGCACGTGGTTAGATACAGAGTTAAAGCTCCCTCTACGCTGTCCCCCATCAAACACTCCCAGGACATGGACAGCACGGGATGAGATACAGAGTAAATGTCCCTCTACACTGTTCCCATCAAACACTCCCAGTACAGGTACAGCACGGGGTTAGATACAGAGTAAAGCTCCCTCTACCACGTCCCCATCAAACACTCCCAAAACAGGTACAGCACGGGGTAACATACAGAGTAAATCTCCCTCTACACTGTCCCCATCAAACACTCCCAGGACAGGTACAGCACGGGGTTAGACACAGAGTAAATCTCCCTCTACACTGTCCCCATCAAACACTCCCAGGACAGGTACAGCACGGGGTTAGATAGAGAGTAAAGCTCCCTCTATACTGTCCCCATCAAACACTCCCAGGACAGGTACAGCACAGGGTTTGATCCAGACTAAATGTCCCTCTACACCATCCCCATCAAACACTCACAGGACAAGTACAGCACGGGGTTAGATACAGAGTAAAGCACCCTCTACACTGTCCTCTTCAAACACTCCCAGGACAGGTACAGCACGGGTTTAGATACAGAGTAAAGCTCCCTCTACACCGTCCCCATCAAACACTCCCAGGACAGGTACAGCACGGGGTTAGATATAGAGTAAATCTCCCTCTCCACCGTCTCCATCGAACACTACCAGGACAGGTAGAGCACGGAGATAGATACAGAGTAAAGCACCCTCTACACTGTCCCCCATCAAACTCTCCCAGGACAGGTACAGCACGGGGTTAGATACAGAGTAAATACCCCTCTACACTGTCCCCATCAAACACTCCCAGGACAGGTACAGCACGGGGTTAGATACAGAGTAAAGCTTCCTCTACACCGTCCCCATCAAACACTCCCAAGACAGGTACAGCATGGGGTTAGATACAGAGTAAATCTCCCTCTACACCGTCCCCAACAAACACTCCCAGGACAGGTAAAGCACGGGGTTAGGTACAGTGTAAATCTCCCTCTACACTGCCCCCATCAAACACTTCCAGGACAGGTACAACACGGGGTTAGATACACAGTAAAGCTCCCTCTACACATTCCCCATCATAGACTCCCAGGACAGGAACAGCACGGAATTAAATACAGTGTAAAGCTCCCTCTGCACCGTCCCCATCAATCACTCCGAGGACAGGTACAATACGGGGTGAGATATAGAGTAAATCGCCCTATACACGCTCCCCATCAAACACTCCCAGTACAGGTACAGCACGGGGTTAGATACAGAGTAAAGCTCCCTCTACATGTCCCCATCAAACTCTCCCAGAACAGGTACAGCACGGGGTTAGATACAGAGTTAATCTCCCTCTACACTGTGCCCATCAAACTCTCCCAGCACAGGTACAGCACGGGGTTAGATACAGAGTAAAGCTCCATCTACACCGTCCACATCAAACACTCCCAGGAAAGGTACAGCAGGGTGTTTGATCCAGATTAAATGTCCCTCTACACCATCCCCATCAAACACTCACAGGACAATTATAGCACGGGTTTAGGTACAGAGTAAAGCTCCCTCTACACTGTCCCCTTCAAACACTCCCAGGACAGGTACAGCATGGGGTTCGATACAGAGTAAATCTCCCGCTACACTGTCCCCATCAAGCAATCCCTGCAAAGGTACAGCACGGGGTTAGATACAGAGTAAATCTTCCTCTACACCGTCACGATCAAGCACTCCCTGCAAAGGTACAGCACGGGGTTAGATACAGAGAAAATCTTCCTCTACACCGTCCCCATCAAACACTCCCAGGACAGGCACAGCACGGGGTTATATACAGAGTAAATCTCCTTCTGCACCGTCCCGATCAAACACTCCCTGGACTGGTATAGCACGGGGTTTGATACAGTGTAAATCTCCCTCTACACTGTCCCCATCAAACACTCCCAGGACAGGTACAGCACGGGGTTAGATACAGAGTAAAGCACCCTGTACACCTTCCCCATCAAACACTCCCAGGAGAGATGCAGCACGGGTTTAGATACAGAGTAAATCTCCCGCTACACTGTCCCCATCAAACACTCCCAGGACAGGTACAGCAAGGGGTTAGATACAGAGCAAAGCTCCCTCTACACCGTCCCAATCAAACACTCCAAGGACAGGTACAGCACGTGGTTAGATACAGAGTTAAATCTCCCTCTACATGGTCCCCATCAAACACTCCCAGTACAGGTACAGCACGGGGTTAGATGCAGAGAAATGCTCCCTCTACCACGTCCCCATCAAACACTCCCAGGACACGTACAGCACGGCGTTAGATACAGAGTAAATTTCCCTCTACACTGTCCCAATCAAACACTCCCAGGACAGGTACAGCACGGGGTTAGATACAGAGTAAATCTCCCTCTACACTGTCCCCATCAAACACTCCCAAAACAGGTACAGCACGGGGTTACATACAGAGTAAATCTCCCTCTACACTGTCCCCATCAAACAGTCCCAGGACAGGTACAGCACGGGGTTAGATACAGAGTAAAGCTCCCTCTACACCGTCCCCATCAAACACTCCCAGGACAGGTACAGCACGGGGTTAGATACAGAGTAAATCCCCCTATACACTGTCCCCATCAAACACTCCCAGGACAGGTACAGCATGGGGTTAGATACAGAGTAAATCTCCCTCTACACCGTCCCCATCAAACACTCCCAGGACAGGTACAGCACGGGGTTAGATACAGAGTAAATCTCCCTCTACACTGTCCACATCAAACACTCCCAGGACAGGTACAGCACGGGGTTAGATACAGAGTAAATCTCCCTCTACACTGTCCCCATCAAACACTCCCTGGACTGGTATAGCACGGGGTTAGATACAGAGTAAAGGTCCCTCTACACCGTCCCCATCAAACACTCCCAGGACAGGTACAGCACGGGGTTATATACAGACTAAATCTCCCTCTACACTGTCCCCATCAAACACTCCCAGGACATGTACAGCACGTGGTTAGATACAGAGTAAATCTGCCTCTACACTGTCCCCATCAAACACTCCCAGGACAGGAACAGCACGTGGTTAGATACAGAGTAAATATCCCTCTGCACCGTCCCCATCAAACACTCCCAAGACAGTTACAGCACGGGGTTAGATACAGAGTAAAGCTCCCTCTGCAGTGTCCCCAACAAACACTCCCAGGACAGGTACAGCACGGGGTTAGATACAGAGTAAATCTCCCTCTACACCGTCCCCATCAAACACTCCCAGGACAGGTACAGCACGGGGTTAGATACAGAGTAAATCTCCCTCTACACTGTCCACATCAAACACTCCCAGGACAGGTACAGCACGGGGTTAGATACAGAGTAAATCTCCCTCTACACTGTCCCCATCAAACACTCCCTGGACTGGTATAGCACGGGGTTAGATACAGAGTAAAGGTCCCTCTACACCGTCCCCATCAAACACTCCCAGGACAGGTACAGCACGGGGTTATATACAGAGTAAATCTACCTCTACACTGTCCCCATCAAACACTCCCAGGACATGTACAGCACGTGGTTAGATACAGAGTAAATCTGCCTCTACACTGTCCCCATCAAACACTCCCAGGACAGGAACAGCACGTGGTTAGATACAGAGTAAATATCCCTCTGCACCGTCCCCATCAAACACTCCCAAGACAGTAACAGCACCGGGTTAGATACAGAGTAAATCTCCCACTACACTGTCCCCATCAAACACTCCCAAGACAGGTACAGCATGGGGTTAGATACAGAGTAAATCTCCCTCTACACCGTCCCCAACAAACACTCCCAGGACAGGTAAAGCACGGGGTTAGGTACAGTGTAAATCTCCCTCTACACTGCCCCCATCAAACACTTCCAGGACAGGTACAACACGGGGTTAGATACACAGTAAAGCTCCCTCTACACATTCCCCATCATAGACTCCCAGGACAGGAACAGCACGGAATTAAATACAGAGTAAAGCTCCCTCTGCACCGTCCCCATCAATCACTCCGAGGACAGGTACAATACGGGGTGAGATATAGAGTAAATCGCCCTATACACGCTCCCCATCAAACACTCCCAGGACAGGTACAGCACGGGGTTAGATACAGAGTAAAGCTCCCTCTACATGTCCCCATCAAACTCTCCCAGAACAGGTACAGCACGGGGTTAGATACAGAGTTAATCTCCCTCTACACTGTGCCCATCAAACTCTCCCAGCACAGGTACAGCACGGGGTTAGATACAGAGTAAAGCTCCATCTACACCGTCCACATCAAACACTCCCAGGAAAGGTACAGCAGGGTGTTTGATCCAGATTAAATGTCCCTCTACACCATCCCCATCAAACACTCACAGGACAATTATAGCACGGGTTTAGGTACAGAGTAAAGCTCCCTCTACACTGTCCCCTTCAAACACTCCCAGGACAGGTACAGCATGGGGTTCGATACAGAGTAAATCTCCCGCTACACTGTCCCCATCAAGCAATCCCTGCAAAGGTACAGCACGGGGTTAGATACAGAGTAAATCTTCCTCTACACCGTCACGATCAAGCACTCCCTGCAAAGGTACAGCACGGGGTTAGATACAGAGTAAATCTTCCTCTACACCGTCACCATCAAACACTCCCAGAACAGGTACAGCACGGGGTTAGATACAGAGTAAATCTCCCTCTACACTGTCCCCATCAAACACTCCCAGGACAGGCACAGCACGGGGTTATATACAGAGTAAATCTCCTTCTGCACCGTCCCGATCAAACACTCCCTGGACAGGTATAGCACGGGGTTTGATACAGTGTAAATCTCCCTCTACACTGTCCCCATCAAACACTCCCAGGAAAGGTACAGCACGGGGTTAGATACAGAGTAAAGCACCCTGTACACCTTCCCCATCAAACACTCCCAGGAGAGATGCAGCACGGGTTTAGATACAGAGTAAATCTCCCGCTACACTGTCCCCATCAAACACTCCCAGGACAGGTACAGCAAGGGGTTAGATACAGAGCAAAGCTCCCTCTACACCGTCCCAATCAAACACTCCAAGGACAGGTACAGCACGTGGTTAGATACAGAGTTAAATCTCCCTCTACATGGTCCCCATCAAACACTCCCAGTACAGGTACAGCACGGGGTTAGATGCAGAGAAATGCTCCCTCTACCACGTCCCCATCAAACACTCCCAGGACACGTACAGCACGGCGTTAGATACAGAGTAAATTTCCCTCTACACTGTCCCCATCAAACACTCCCAGGACAGATACAGCACGGGGTTAGATACAGAGTAAATCTCCCTCTACACTGTCCCCATCAAACACTCCCAAAACAGGTACAGCACGGGGTTACATACAGAGTAAATCTCCCTCTACACTGTCCCCATCAAACAGTCCCAGGACAGGTACAGCACGGGGTTAGATACAGAGTAAAGCTCCCTCTACACCGTCCCCATCAAACACTCCCAGGACAGGTACAGCACGGGGTTAGATACAGAGTAAATCTCCCTCTACACTGTCCCCATCAAACACTCCCAGGACAGGTACAGCACGGGGTTAGATACAGAGTAAATCTCCCTCTACACCGTCCCCATCAAACACTCCCAGGACAGGTACAGCACGGGGTTAGATACAGAGTAAATCTCCCTCTACACTGTCCACATCAAACACTCCCAGGACAGGTACAGCACGGGGTTAGATACAGAGTAAATCTCCCTCTACACTGTCCCCATCAAACACTCCCTGGACTGGTATAGCACGGGGTTAGATACAGAGTAAAGGTCCCTCTACACCGTCCCCATCAAACACTCCCAGGACAGGTACAGCACGGGGTTATATACAGAGTAAATCTCCCTCTACACTGTCCCCATCAAACACTCCCAGGACAGGTACAGCACGGGGTTAGATACAGAGTAAATCTCCCTCAACACCGTCTCTATCAAACACTACCAGGACAGGTAGAGCACGGGGTTAGATACAGAGTAAAGCACCCTCTACACTGTCCCCATCAAACTCTCCCAGGACAGGTACAGCACGGTGTTAGATACAGAGTAAAGCTCCCTCTACACTGTCCAGATCAAACACTCCCAGGACAGGTACAGCACGGGGTTAGATACAGAGTAAAGCTCCCTCTACACCGTCCCCATCAAACACTCCCAAGACAGGTACAGCATGGGGTTAAATACAGAGTAAATCTCCCTCTACACTGTCCCCATCAAACACTCCCAGGACAGGTACAGCATGGGGTTAAATACAGAGTAAATCTCCCTCTACACCGTCCCCAACAAACACTCCCAGGACAGGTAAAGCATGGGGTTATGTACAGTGTAATTCTCGCTCTACACTGTCCCCATCAAACACTCCCAGGACAGGTACAACACGGGGTTAGATACACAGTAAAGCTCCATCTACACATTCCCCATCATAGACTCCCAGGACAGGTACAGCACGGAATTAAAAACAGAGTAAAGATCCCTCTGCACCGTCCCCATCAATCACTCCGAGGACAGGTACAGCACGGGGTGAGATACAGAGTAAATCGCCCTATACACCCTCCCCATCAAACACTCCCAGGACAGGTACAGCACGGGGTTAGATACAGAGTAAAGCTCCCTCTACATGTCCCCATCAAACTCTCCCAGCACAGGTACAGCACGGGATTAGATACAGAGTTAATCTCCCTCTACACTGTGCCCATCAAACTCTCCCAGGACTGGTACATCACGGGGTTAGATATAGAGTAAATCTCCCTCTACACTGTCCCCTTCAAACACTCCCAGGAGAGGTACAGCACGGGGTTAGATACAGAGTAAAGCTACCTCTACACCGTCCCCATCAAGCACTCCCTGCAAAGGTACAGCACGGGGTTAGATACAGAGTAAATCTTCCTCTACACCTTCACCAGCAAGCACTCCCTGCAAAGGTACAGCACGGGGTTAGATACAGAGTAAATCTTCCTGTACACTGTCACCATCAAACACTCCCAGGACAGGTACAGCACGGGGTTAGATACAGAGTTAATCTCCCTCTACACCGTCCCGATCAAACACTCCCTGGACTGGTATAGCACGGGGTTTGATACAGAGTAAAGCACCCTCTACACCTTCCCCATCAAACATTCACAGGACATGAATAGCACGGGGTTAGATACAGTGTAAATCTCCGTCTACACTGTCCCCATCAAACACTCCCAGGAGAGATGCAGCACGGGGTTAGACACAGAGTAAATCTCCCGCTACACTGTCCCCATCAAACACTCCCAGGACATTTACAGCAAGGGGTTAGATACAGAGCAAAGCTCCCTCTACACCGTCCCCATCTAACACTCCCAGGACAGGTACAGCACGTGGTTAGATACAGAGTTAAAGCTCCCTCTACGCTGTCCCCATCAAACACTCCCAGGACATGGACAGCACGGGATGAGATACAGAGTAAATGTCCCTCTACACTGTTCCCATCAAACACTCCGAGTACAGGTACAGCACGGGGTTAGATACAGAGTAAAGCTCCCTCTACCACGTCCCCATCAAACACTCCCAAAACAGGTACAGCACGGGGTAACATACAGAGTAAATCTCCCTCTATACTGTCCCCATCAAACAGTCCCAGGACAGGTACAGCACGGGGTTAGATACAGAGTAAAGCTCCATCTACACCGTCCCCATCAAACACTCCCAGGACAGGTACAGCACGGGGTTTGATCCAGATTAAATGTCCCTCTACACCATCCCCATCAAACACTCACAGGACAAGTACAGCACGGGGTTAGATACAGAGTAAATCTCCCTCTACACCGTCCCCATCAAACACTCCCAGGACAGGTACAGCACGGGGTTAGATACAGAGTAAATCTCCCTCTACACTGTCCACATCAAACACTCCCAGGACAGGTACAGCACGGGGTTAGATACAGAGTAAATCTCCCTCTACACTGTCCCCATCAAACACTCCCTGGACTGGTATAGCACGGGGTTAGATACAGAGTAAAGGTCCCTCTACACCGTCCCCATCAAACACTCCCAGGACAGGTACAGCACGGGGTTATATACAGAGTAAATCTACCTCTACACTGTCCCCATCAAACACTCCCAGGACATGTACAGCACGTGGTTAGATACAGAGTAAATCTGCCTCTACACTGTCCCCATCAAACACTCCCAGGACAGGAACAGCACGTGGTTAGATACAGAGTAAATATCCCTCTGCACCGTCCCCATCAAACACTCCCAAGACAGTAACAGCACCGGGTTAGATACAGAGTAAATCTCCCACTACACTGTCCCCATCAAACACTCCCAGGACAGGTACAGCACGGGGTGAGATACAGAGTAAATCTCCCACTACACTGTCCCCATCCAACACTCCCAGGACAGGTACAGCACGGGGTGAGATACAGAGTAAATCTCCCACTACACTGTCCCCATCAAACACTCCCAGGACAGGTACAGCACGGGGTTAGATACAGAGTAAAGCTCCCTCTACACTGTCCCCATCAAACACTCCCAGGACAGGTAAAGCACGGGGTGAGATACAGAGTAAATCTCCCTCTACACCATCCCCATCAAACACTCCCAGGACAGGTACAGCACGGGGTGAGATACAGAGTAAATCTCCCACTACACTGTCCCCATCAAACACTCCCAGGACAGGTACAGCACGGGGTGAGATACAGAGTAAATCTCCCTCTACACCGTCCCCAACAAACACTCCCAAGACAGGTAAGGCACGGGGTTAGATACAGAGTAAAGCTCCCTCTACACTGTCACCATCAAACACTCCCAGGACAGGTACAGCACGGGGTGAGATACAGAGTAAATCTCCCACTACACTGTCCCCATCAAACACTCCCAGGACAGGTACAGCACGGGGTTAGATACAGAGTAAAGCTCCCTCTACACCGTCCCCATCAAACACTCCCAAGACAGGTACAGCATGCGGTTAGATACAGAGTAAATCTCCCTCTGCACCGTCCCCAACAAACACTCCCAGGACAGGTAAAGCACGGGGTTAGTTACAGTGTAAATCTCGCTCTACACTGTCCCCATCAAACACTCCCAGGACAGGTACAACACGGGGTTAGATACACAGTAAAGCTCCCTCTACACATTCCCCATCATAGACTCCCAGGACAGGTACAGCACGGAATTAAATACAGAGTAAAGCTACCTCTGCACCGTCCCCATCAATCACTCCGAGGACAGGAACAGCACGGGGTGAGATACAGAGTAAATCGCCCTATACACCCTCCCCATCAAACACTCCCAGGACAGGTACAGCACGGGGTTAGATACAGAGTAAATCTCCCTCTACACTGTCCCCATCAAACACTCCCAGGACAGGTACAGCACGGGGTTAGATACAGAGTAAAGCTCCCTCTACATGTCCCCATCAAACTCTCCCAGCACAGGTACAGCACGGGGTTAGATACAGAGTTAATCTCCCTCTACACTGTGCCCATCAAACTCTCCCAGGACAGGTACAGCACGGGGTTAGATACAGAGTAAATCTCCCTCTAAACCGTCCACATCAAACACTCCCAGGACTGGTACAGCACGGGGTTAGATATAGAGTAAATCTCCCTCTACACTGTCCCCTTCAAACACTCCCAGGACAGGTACAGCACGGGGTTAGATACAGAGTAAAGCTACCTCTACACCGTCCCCATCAAGCACTCCCTGCAAAGGTACAGCACGGGGTTAGATACAGAGTAAATCTTCCTCTAAACCGTCACCAGCAAGCACTCCCTGCAAAGGTACAGCACGGGGTTAGATACAGAGTAAATCTTCCTGTACACTGTCACCATCAAACACTCCCAGGACAGGTACAGCACGGGGTTAGATACAGAGTAAATCTCCCTCTACACCGTCCCGATCAAACACTCCCTGGACTGGTATAGCACGGGGTTTGATACAGTGTAAATCTCCCTCTACACTGTCCCCATCAAACACTCCCAGGACAGGTACAGCACGGGGTTAGATACAGAGTAAAGCCCCCTCTACAGCTTCCCCATCAAACACTCACAGGACATGAATAGCACGGGGTTAGATACAGTGTAAATCTCCGTCTACACTGTCCCCATCAAACACTCCCAGGAGAGATGCAGCACGGGGTTAGATACAGAGTAAATCTCCCGCTACACTGTCCCCATCAAACACTCCCAGGACAGTTACAGCAAGGGGTTAGATACAGAGCAAAGCTCCCTCTACACCGTCCCCATCTAACACTCCCAGGACAGGTACAGCACGTGGTTAGATACAGAGTTAAAGCTCCCTCTACGCTGTCCCCATCAAACACTCCCAGGACATGGACAGCTCGGGATGAGATACAGAGTAAATGTCCCTCTACACTGTTCCCATCAAACACTCCCAGTACAGGTACAGCACGGGGTTAGATACAGAGTAAAGCTCCCTCTACCACGTCCCCATCAAACACTCCCAAAACAGGTACAGCACGGGGTAACATACAGGGTAAATCTCCCTCTATACTGTCCCCATCAAACAGTCCCAGGACAGGAACAGCACGGGGTTAGATACAGAGTAAAGCTCCATCTACACTGTCCCCATCAAACACTCCCAGGACAGGTACAGCACGGGGTTAGATACAGAGTAAATCTCCCTCTACACCATCCCCATCAAACACTCACAGGACAAGTACAGCACGGGGTTAGATACAGAGTAAAGCACCCTCTACACTGTCCCCTTCAAACACTCCCAGGACAGGTACAGCACGGGGTTAGATACAGAGTAAATCTTCCTCTACACTGTCCCCATCAAACACTCCCAGGACAGGTACAGCACGGGGTTAGATATAGAGTAAATCTCCCTCTACACCGTCTCCATCGAACACTACCAGGACAGGTAGAGCACGGGGTTAGATACAGAGTAAAGCACCCTCTACACTGTCCCCATCAAACTCTCCCAGGACAGGTACAGCACGGGGTTAGATACAGAGTAAATATCCCTCTACACTGTCCCCATCAAACACTCCCAGGACAGGAACAGCACGGGGTTAGATACAGATTAATGCTCCCTCTACACCGTCCCCATCAAACACTCCCAAGACAGGTAAAGCACGGGGTTAGGTACAGTGTAAATCTCCCTCTACACTGCCCCCATCAAACACTTCCAGGACAGGTACAACACGGGGTTAGATACACAGTAAAGCTCCCTCTACACATTCCCCATTATAGACTCCCAGGACAGGAACAGCACTGAATTAAATACAGAGTAAAGCTCCCTCTGCACCGTCCCCATCAATCACTCCGAGGACAGGTACAGTACGGAGTGAGATACAGAGTAAATCGCCCTATACACGCTCCCCATCAAACACTCCCAGGACAGGTACAGCACGGGGTTAGATACAGAGTAAAGCTCCCTCTACATGTCCCCATCAAACTCTCCCAGCACAGGAACAGCACGGGGTTAGATACAGAGTTAATCTCCCTCTACACTGTGCCCATCAAACTCTCCCAGCACAGGTACAGCACGGGGTTAGATACAGAGTAAATCTCCCTCGAAACCGTCCACATCAAACACTCCCAGGACTGGTACATCACGGGGTTAGATATAGAGTAAATCTACCTCTACACTGTCCCCTTCAAACACTCCCAGGACAGGTACAGCACGGGGTTAGATACAGAGTAAAGCTACTTCTACACCGTCCCCATCAAGCACTCCCTGCAAAGGTACAGCACGGGGTTAGATACAGAGTAAATCTTCCTCTACACCGTCACCATCAAGCACTCCCTGCAAAGGTACAGCACGGGGTTAGATACAGAGTAAATCTTCCTGTACACCGTCACCATCAAACACTCCCTGGACTGGTATAGCACGGGGTTTGATACAGTGTAAATCTCCCTCGACACTGTCCCCATCAAACACTCCAAGGACAGGTACAGCACGGGGTTAGATACAGAGTAAAGCACCCTCTACACCTTCCCCATCAAACACTCACAGGACATGAATAGCACGGGGTTAGATACAGTGTAAATCTCCGTCTACACAGTCCCCATCAAACACTCCCAGGAGAGATGCAGCACGGGATTAGATACAGAGTAAATCTCCCGCAACACTGTCCCCATCAAACACTCCCAGGACAGTTACAGCAAAGGGTTAGATACAGAGCAAAGCTCCCTCTACACCGTCCCCATCTAACACTCCCAGGACAGGTACAACACGTGGTTAGATACAGAGTTAAAGCTCCCTCTACGCTCTCCCCATCAAACACTCCCAGGACATGGACAGCACGGGATGAGATACAGAGTAAATGTCCCTCTACACTGTCCCCATCAAACACTCCCTGTACAGGTACAGCACGGGGTTAGATACAGAGTAAAGCTCCCTCTACCACGTCCCCATCAAACACTCCCAAAACAGGTACAGCACGGGGTTACATACAGACTAAATCACCCTCTACACTGTCCCCATCAAACAGTCCCAGGACAGGTACAGCACGGGGTTAGATACAGAGTAAAGCTCCATCTACACCGTCCCCATCAAACACTCCCAGGACAGGTACAGCACGGGGTTTGATCCTAATTAAATGTCCCTCTACACCATCCCCATCAAACACTCACAAGACAAGTACAGCACGGGGTTAGATACAGAGTAAAGCACCCTCTACACTGTCCCCTTCAAACACTCCCAGGACATGTACAGCACGGGGTTAGATACAGAGTAAATCTTCCTCTACACCATCCCCATCAAGCACTCCCAGGACAGGTACAGCACGGGTTTAGATACAGAGTAAAGCTCCCTCTACACCGTCCCCATCAAACACTCCCAGGACAGGTACAGCACGGGGTTAGATACAGAGTAAATCTCCCTCTACACCGTCCCATCAAACACTCCCAGGACAGGTACAGCACGCGGTTAGATACAGAGTTAAAGCTCCCTCTACACTGTCCCCATCAAAAACTCCCAGGACAGGTACAGCACGGTGTTAGATACAGAGTAAATCTTCCTCTACACCGTCACGATCAAGCACTCCCTGCAAAGGTACAGCACAGGGTTAGATACAGAGTAAATCTTCCTCTACATCGTCACCATCAAACACTCCCAGGACAGGTACAGCACGGGGTTAGATACAGAGTAAATCTCCCTCTACACTGTCCCCATCAAACACTCCCAGGACAAGCACAGAACTGGGTTATATACAGAGTAAATCTCCTTCTGCACCGTCCCGATCAAACACTCCCTGGACTGGTATAGCACGGGGTTTGATACAGTGTAAATCTCCCTCTACACTGTCCCCATTAAACACTCCCAGGACAGGTACAGCACGGGGTTAGATACAGAGTAAAGCACCCTGTACACCTTCCCCATCAAACACTCACAGGAAATGAATAGCACGGGGTTAAATACAGTGTAAATCTCCCTCTACATTGTCCCCATCAAACACTGCCAGGACAGGTACAGCACGGGGTTACATACAGAGTAAATCTCCATCTACACTGTCCCCATCAAACACTCCCAGGACAGGTACAGCACGGGGTTAGATACAGAGTAAATCTCCCTCTACATTGTCCCCATCAAACACTCCCAGCACAGGTACAGCACCGGTTTAGATACAGAGTAAAGCTCCCTCTACACTGTGCCCATCAAACACTCCCAGGACAGGTACAGCACGGGGTTAGATACAGAGTAAATCTCCCTCTGCACAGTCCCCAACAAACACTCCCAGGACCGGTACAGCACGGGTTTAGATACAGAGTAAATGTCCCTCTACACTGTCCCCATCAAACACTCCCAGGACAGGTACAGCACGGGGTGAGATACAGAGTAAATCTCCCTCTACACCGTCCCCATCAAACACTCCCAGGACAGGTACAGCACGGGGTTAGATACAGAGTAAAACTCCCTCTACACTGTCCCCATCAAACACTCCCAGGACAGGTACAGCACGGGGTTAGATACAGAGTAAATCTCCCTCTACATTGTCCCCATCAAACACTCCCAGGACAGGTACAGCACGGGGTGAGATACAGAGTAAATCTCCCTCTACACCGTCCCCATCAAACACTCCCAGGACAGGTACAGCACGGGGTTAGATACAGAGTAAATCTCCCTCTACACTGTCCACATCAAACACTCTCAGGATAGGTACAGCACGAGGTTCGATATAGAGTAAATCTCCCTCTACACTGTCCCCATCAAACACTCCCAAGACAGTTACAGCACGGGGTTAGATACAGAGTAAAGCTCCCTCTGGAATGTCCCCAACAAACACTCCCAGGACAGTTACAGCATGGGGTTAGGTAGAGTGTAAATCTCCCTCTACACTGTCCCCATCAAACACTCCCAGGACAGGTACAACACGGTGTTAGATACACAGTAAAGCTCCCTCTACACATTCCCCATCATAGACTCCCAGGACAGGTACAGCACGGAATTAAATACAGAGTAAAGCTCCCTCTGCACCGTCCCCATCAATCACTCCGAGGACAGGTACAGCACGGGATGAGATACAGAGTAAATCGCCCAATACACCCTCCCCATCAAACACTCCCAGGACAGGTACAGCACGGGGTAAGATACAGAGTAAATCTCCCTCTACACCGTCCCCATCAAACACACCCAGGACATGTACAGCACGGGGTTAGATACAGAGTAAAGCTCCCTCTACATGTCCCCATCAAACACTCCCAGGACAGGTACAGCACGGGGTAAGATACAGAGTAAATCTCCCTCTACACCGTCCCCATCAAACACTCCCAGGACAGGTACAGCACGGGGTTATATACAGTGTAAATCTCCCTCTACACCGTCCCCATCAAACACTCCCTGGACAGGTACAGCACGGGGTTAGATACAGAGTTAATCTCCCTCTACACTGCGCCCATCAAACGCTCCCAGCACAGGTAGAGCACGGGCTTAGATACAGAGTAAATCTCCCTCGAAACCGTCCACATCAAACACTCCCAGGACTGGTGCAGCACGGTGTTAGATACAGAGTAAAGCACCCTCTACACTGTCCCCTTCAAACACTCCCAGGACAGGTACAGAACGGGGTTAGATACAGAGTAAATCTTCCTCTACACCGTCCCCATCAAGCACTCCCTGCAAAGGTACAGCACGGGGTTAGATACAGAGAAAATCTTCCTCTACACCGTCACCATCAAACACTCCCAGGACAGGTACAGCACGGGGTTAGATACAGAGTAAAGCTCCCTCTACACCGTCCCGATCAAACACTCCCAGGACAGGTACAGCACGGGGTTAGATACAGAGTAAATCTCCCTCTACACCGTCCCCATCAAACACTCCCAGGACAGGTACAGCACGGGGTTAGATACAGAGTAAATCTCCCTCTACACCGTCCCCATCAAACACTCCCAGGACAGGTACAGCACGGGGTTAGATACAGAGTAAAGCTCCCTCTACACTGTCCCCATCAAACACTCCCAGGACAGGTACAGCACGGGGTTAGATACAGAGTAAATCTCCCTCTACACTGTCCCCATCAAACACTCCCAGGACAGGTACAGCACGGGGTTAGATACAGAGTAAATCTCCCTCTACACTGACCCCATCAAACACTCCCAGGACAGGTACAGCACGGGGTTAGATACAGAGTAAATCTCCCTCTACACTGTCCCCATCAAACACTCCCAGGACAGGTGCAGCACGGGGTTAGATACAGAGTAAATCTCCCTCTCCACCGTCCCCATCAAACACTCCCAGGACAGGTACAGCACGGGGTTAGGTACAGAGTAAATCTCCCTCTACACTGTCCCCATCAAACACTCCCAGGAGAGATGCAGCACGGGATTAGATACAGAGTAAAGCTCCCTCTACACCGTCCCCATCAAACACTCCCACGATAGGTACAGCACGGGGTTAGATACAGAGTAAATCTCCCACTACACCATCCCCATCAAACACTCCCAGAACAGGTAAAGCACGGGGTTAGATACAGAGTAAATCTCCCTCTACACCGTCCCCATCAAACACTCCCAGGACAGGTAGAGCACGGTGTTACATACAGAGTTAAAGATCCCTCTACACTGTCCCCATCAAACACTCCCAGGACAGGTACAGCACGGGATGAGATACAGAGTAAATCTCCCTCTACACCGTCCCCATCAAACACTCCCAGGACAGGTAAAGCACGGGGTTAGGTACAGTGTAAATCTCCCTCTACACTGCCCCCATCAAACACTTCCAGGACAGGTACAACACGGGGTTAGATACACAGTAAAGCTCCCTCTACACATTCCCCATTATAGACTCCCAGGACAGGAACAGCACTGAATTAAATACAGAGTAAAGCTCCCTCTGCACCGTCCCCATCAATCACTCCGAGGACAGGTACAGTACGGAGTGAGATACAGAGTAAATCGCCCTATACACGCTCCCCATCAAACACTCCCAGGACAGGTACAGCACGGGGTTAGATAGAGAGTAAAGCTCCATCTACACTGTCCCCATCAAACTCTCCCAGCACAGGAACAGCACGGGGTTAGATACAGAGTTAATCTCCCTCTACACTGTGCCCATCAAACTCTCCCAGCACAGGTACAGCACGGGGTTAGATACAGAGTAAATCTCCCTCGAAACCGTCCACATCAAACACTCCCAGGACTGGTACATCACGGGGTTAGATATAGAGTAAATCTACCTCTACACTGTCCCCTTCAAACACTCCCAGGACAGGTACAGCACGGGGTTAGATACAGAGTAAAGCTACTTCTACACCGTCCCCATCAAGCACTCCCTGCAAAGGTACAGCACGGGGTTAGATACAGAGTAAATCTTCCTCTACACCGTCACCATCAAGCACTCCCTGCAAAGGTACAGCACGGGGTTAGATACAGAGTAAATCTTCCTGTACACCGTCACCATCAAACACTCCCTGGACTGGTATAGCACGGGGTTTGATACAGTGTAAATCTCCCTCGACACTGTCCCCATCAAACACTCCAAGGACAGGTACAGCACGGGGTTAGATACAGAGTAAAGCACCCTCTACACCTTCCCCATCAAACACTCACAGGACATGAATAGCACGGGGTTAGATACAGTGTAAATCTCCGTCTACACAGTCCCCATCAAACACTCCCAGGAGAGATGCAGCACGGGATTAGATACAGAGTAAATCTCCCGCAACACTGTCCCCATCAAACACTCCCAGGACAGTTACAGCAAAGGGTTAGATACAGAGCAAAGCTCCCTCTACACCGTCCCCATCTAACACTCCCAGGACAGGTACAACACGTGGTTAGATACAGAGTTAAAGCTCCCTCTACGCTCTCCCCATCAAACACTCCCAGGACATGGACAGCACGGGATGAGATACAGAGTAAATGTCCCTCTACACTGTCCCCATCAAACACTCCCTGTACAGGTACAGCACGGGGTTAGATACAGAGTAAAGCTCCCTCTACCACGTCCCCATCAAACACTCCCAAAACAGGTACAGCACGGGGTTACATACAGACTAA
The DNA here is from genome assembly GCA_026770705.1 of Isurus oxyrinchus. NCBI lineage: Eukaryota > Metazoa > Chordata > Chondrichthyes > Lamniformes > Lamnidae > Isurus > Isurus oxyrinchus. The sequence continues at coordinate 27,432 of JANJGN010001780.1, forward strand.
ATCACCCTCTACACTGTCCCCATCAAACAGTCCCAGGACAGGTACAGCACGGGGTTAGATACAGAGTAAAGCTCCATCTACACCGTCCCCATCAAACACTCCCAGGACAGGTACAGCACGGGGTTTGATCCTAATTAAATGTCCCTCTACACCATCCCCATCAAACACTCACAAGACAAGTACAGCACGGGGTTAGATACAGAGTAAAGCACCCTCTACACTGTCCCCTTCAAACACTCCCAGGACATGTACAGCACGGGGTTAGATACAGAGTAAATCTTCCTCTACACCATCCCCATCAAGCACTCCCAGGACAGGTACAGCACGGGTTTAGATACAGAGTAAAGCTCCCTCTACACCGTCCCCATCAAACACTCCCAGGACAGGTACAGCACGGGGTTAGATACAGAGTAAATCTCCCTCTACACCGTCCCATCAAACACTCCCAGGACAGGTACAGCACGCGGTTAGATACAGAGTTAAAGCTCCCTCTACACTGTCCCCATCAAAAACTCCCAGGACAGGTACAGCACGGTGTTAGATACAGAGTAAATCTTCCTCTACACCGTCACGATCAAGCACTCCCTGCAAAGGTACAGCACAGGGTTAGATACAGAGTAAATCTTCCTCTACATCGTCACCATCAAACACTCCCAGGACAGGTACAGCACGGGGTTAGATACAGAGTAAATCTCCCTCTACACTGTCCCCATCAAACACTCCCAGGACAAGCACAGAACTGGGTTATATACAGAGTAAATCTCCTTCTGCACCGTCCCGATCAAACACTCCCTGGACTGGTATAGCACGGGGTTTGATACAGTGTAAATCTCCCTCTACACTGTCCCCATTAAACACTCCCAGGACAGGTACAGCACGGGGTTAGATACAGAGTAAAGCACCCTGTACACCTTCCCCATCAAACACTCACAGGAAATGAATAGCACGGGGTTAAATACAGTGTAAATCTCCCTCTACATTGTCCCCATCAAACACTGCCAGGACAGGTACAGCACGGGGTTACATACAGAGTAAATCTCCATCTACACTGTCCCCATCAAACACTCCCAGGACAGGTACAGCACGGGGTTAGATACAGAGTAAATCTCCCTCTACATTGTCCCCATCAAACACTCCCAGCACAGGTACAGCACCGGTTTAGATACAGAGTAAAGCTCCCTCTACACTGTGCCCATCAAACACTCCCAGGACAGGTACAGCACGGGGTTAGATACAGAGTAAATCTCCCTCTGCACAGTCCCCAACAAACACTCCCAGGACCGGTACAGCAAGGGTTTAGATACAGAGTAAATGTCCCTCTACACTGTCCCCATCAAACACTCCCAGGACAGGTACAGCACGGGGTGAGATACAGAGTAAATCTCCCTCTACACCGTCCCCATCAAACACTCCCAGGACAGGTACAGCACGGGGTTAGATACAGAGTAAAACTCCCTCTACACTGTCCCCATCAAACACTCCCAGGACAGGTACAGCACGGGGTTAGATACAGAGTAAATCTCCCTCTACATTGTCCCCATCAAACACTCCCAGGACAGGTACAGCACGGGGTGAGATACAGAGTAAATCTCCCTCTACACCGTCCCCATCAAACACTCCCAGGACAGGTACAGCACGGGGTTAGATACAGAGTAAATCTCCCTCTACACTGTCCACATCAAACACTCTCAGGATAGGTACAGCACGAGGTTCGATATAGAGTAAATCTCCCTCTACACTGTCCCCATCAAACACTCCCAAGACAGTTACAGCACGGGGTTAGATACAGAGTAAAGCTCCCTCTGGAATGTCCCCAACAAACACTCCCAGGACAGTTACAGCATGGGGTTAGGTAGAGTGTAAATCTCCCTCTACACTGTCCCCATCAAACACTCCCAGGACAGGTACAACACGGTGTTAGATACACAGTAAAGCTCCCTCTACACATTCCCCATCATAGACTCCCAGGACAGGTACAGCACGGAATTAAATACAGAGTAAAGCTCCCTCTGCACCGTCCCCATCAATCACTCCGAGGACAGGTACAGCACGGGATGAGATACAGAGTAAATCGCCCAATACACCCTCCCCATCAAACACTCCCAGGACAGGTACAGCACGGGGTAAGATACAGAGTAAATCTCCCTCTACACCGTCCCCATCAAACACACCCAGGACATGTACAGCACGGGGTTAGATACAGAGTAAAGCTCCCTCTACATGTCCCCATCAAACACTCCCAGGACAGGTACAGCACGGGGTAAGATACAGAGTAAATCTCCCTCTACACCGTCCCCATCAAACACTCCCAGGACAGGTACAGCACGGGGTTATATACAGTGTAAATCTCCCTCTACACCGTCCCCATCAAACACTCCCTGGACAGGTACAGCACGGGGTTAGATACAGAGTTAATCTCCCTCTACACTGCGCCCATCAAACGCTCCCAGCACAGGTAGAGCACGGGCTTAGATACAGAGTAAATCTCCCTCGAAACCGTCCACATCAAACACTCCCAGGACTGGTGCAGCACGGTGTTAGATACAGAGTAAAGCACCCTCTACACTGTCCCCTTCAAACACTCCCAGGACAGGTACAGAACGGGGTTAGATACAGAGTAAATCTTCCTCTACACCGTCCCCATCAAGCACTCCCTGCAAAGGTACAGCACGGGGTTAGATACAGAGAAAATCTTCCTCTACACCGTCACCATCAAACACTCCCAGGACAGGTACAGCACGGGGTTAGATACAGAGTAAAGCTCCCTCTACACCGTCCCGATCAAACACTCCCAGGACAGGTACAGCACGGGGTTAGATACAGAGTAAATCTCCCTCTACACCGTCCCCATCAAACACTCCCAGGACAGGTACAGCACGGGGTTAGATACAGAGTAAATCTCCCTCTACACCGTCCCCATCAAACACTCCCAGGACAGGTACAGCACGGGGTTAGATACAGAGTAAAGCTCCCTCTACACTGTCCCCATCAAACACTCCCAGGACAGGTACAGCACGGGGTTAGATACAGAGTAAATCTCCCTCTACACTGTCCCCATCAAACACTCCCAGGACAGGTACAGCACGGGGTTAGATACAGAGTAAATCTCCCTCTACACTGACCCCATCAAACACTCCCAGGACAGGTACAGCACGGGGTTAGATACAGAGTAAATCTCCCTCTACACTGTCCCCATCAAACACTCCCAGGACAGGTGCAGCACGGGGTTAGATACAGAGTAAATCTCCCTCTCCACCGTCCCCATCAAACACTCCCAGGACAGGTACAGCACGGGGTTAGGTACAGAGTAAATCTCCCTCTACACTGTCCCCATCAAACACTCCCAGGAGAGATGCAGCACGGGATTAGATACAGAGTAAAGCTCCCTCTACACCGTCCCCATCAAACACTCCCACGATAGGTACAGCACGGGGTTAGATACAAAGTAAATCTCCCACTACACCATCCCCATCAAACACTCCCAGAACAGGTAAAGCACGGGGTTAGATACAGAGTAAATCTCCCTCTACACCGTCCCCATCAAACACTCCCAGGACAGGTAGAGCACGGTGTTACATACAGAGTTAAAGATCCCTCTACACTGTCCCCATCAAACACTCCCAGGACAGGTACAGCACGGGATGAGATACAGAGTAAATCTCCCTCTACACCGTCCCCATCAAACACTCCCAGGACAGGTACAGCACGGTGTTAGATACAGAGTTAAAGCTCCCTCTACACTGACCCATCAAACACTCCAAGGACAGGTACAGCACGGGGTAAGATACAGAGTAAAGCTCCATCTACACCGTCCCCATCCAAGACTCCCAGGAAATGTAAAGCACGGGGTTTGATCCAGATTAAATGTCCCTCTATACTATCCCCATCAAACACTCACAGGACAATTACAGAACGGGTTTAGGTACCGAGTAAAGCTCCCTCTACACTGTCCCCATCAAACACTCCCAGGACAGGTACAGCACGGGGTTAGATACAGAGAAAAGCACCCTCTACATCTCCCATCAAACACTCCCAGGACAGGTACAGCATGGGGTTAGATACAGAGTAAATCTCCCTCTACACCGTCCCCATCAAACACTCCCAGGACAGGTACAGCACGGGGTAAGAAACAGAGTAAAGCTCCCTCTACACTGTCCCCATCAAACACACCCAGGTCTGTTGCAGCATGGTGTTAGATACAGAGTAAAGCTCGCTCTACACCGTCCCCATCAAACACTCCCAGGACAGGTACAGCACGGGGTTAGATACAGAGTAAAGCTCCCTCTACACTGTCCCCTTCAAACAATCCCAGACAGGTACAGCACGGGCTTAGATACAGAGTAAAGCTCCCTCTACACTGTCCCCATCAAACACTCCCAGGACAGGCACAGCACGGGGTTAGATACAGAGTAAATCTCCTTCTACACGGTCCCCATCAAACAGTCCCAGGACAGTTACAGCACGGGGTTAGATACAGCGTAAAGCTCCCTCAACACTGTCCGCATCAAACACTCCCAGGACAGGTACTGCACGGGGTAAGATACAGTGTAGATGTCCCTCTACACTGTGCCCATCAAACACTCCCAGGACAGGTACAGCACGGGGTTACGTACAGAGTAAATCTCCCTCTGCACAGTCCCCAACAAACACTCCCAGGACCGGTACAGCACGGGTTTAGATACAGAGTAAATGTCCCTCTACACTGTCCCCATCAAACACTCCCAGGACAGGTACAGCACGGGGTTAGATACAGAGTAAATCTCCCTCTACACTGTCCACATCAAACACTCCCAGGACAGGTACAGCACGGGGTTAGATACAGAGTAAAGCTCCCTCTACACTGTCCCCATCAAACACTCCCAGGACAGGTATAGCATGGGGTTATATACAGTGTAAATCTCCCTCTACACCGTCCCCATCAAACACTCCCAGGACAGGTACAGCACGGGGTTAGATACAGAGTTAATCTCCCTCTACACTGTGCCCATCAAACGCTCCCAGCACAGGTAGAGCACAGGCTTAGATACAGAGTAAATCTCCCTCGAAACCGTCCACATCAAACACTCCCAGGACTGGTGCAGCACGGTGTTAGATACAGAGTAAAGCACCCTCTACACTGTCCCCTTCAAACACTCCCAGGACAGGTACAGAACGGGGTTAGATACAGAGTAAATCTTCCTCTACACCGTCCCCATCAAGCACTCCCTGCAAAGGTACAGCACGGGGTTAGATACAGAGAAAATCTTCCTCTACACTGACCCCATCAAACACTCCCTGGACAGGTACAGCACGGGGTTAGATACAGAGTAAATCTCCCTCTACACTGTCCCCATCAAACACTCCCAGGACAGGTGCAGCACGGGGTTAGATACAGAGTAAATCTCCCTCTCCACCGTCCCCATCAAACACTCCCAGGACAGGTACAGCACGGGGTTAGGTACAGAGTAAATCTCCCTCTACACTGTCCCCATCAAACACTCCCAGGAGAGATGCAGCACGGGATTAGATACAGAGTAAAGCTCCCTCTACACCGTCCCCATCAAACACTCCCACGATAGGTACAGCACGGGGTTAGATACAGAGTAAATCTCCCACTACACCATCCCCATCAAACACTCCCAGAACAGGTAAAGCACGGGGTTAGATACAGAGTAAATCTCCCTCTACACCGTCCCCATCAAACACTCCCAGGACAGGTAGAGCACGGTGTTACATACAGAGTTAAAGATCCCTCTACACTGTCCCCATCAAACACTCCCAGGACAGGTACAGCACGGGATGAGATACAGAGTAAATCTCCCTCTACACCGTCCCCATCAAACACTCCCAGGACAGGTACAGCACGGTGTTAGATACAGAGTTAAAGCTCCCTCTACACTGTCCCCATCAAACACTCCAAGGACAGGTACAGCACGGGGTAAGATACAGAGTAAAGCTCCATCTACACCGTCCCCATCCAAGACTCCCAGGAAATGTAAAGCACGGGGTTTGATCCAGATTAAATGTCCCTCTATACTATCCCCATCAAACACTCACAGGACAATTACAGCACGGGTTTAGGTACCGAGTAAAGCTCCCTCTACACTGTCCCCATCAAAAACTCCCAGGACAGGTACAGCACGGGGTTAGATACAGAGAAAAGCACCCTCTACATCTCCCATCAAACACTCCCAGGACAGGTACAGCATGGGGTTAGATACAGAGTAAATCTCCCTCTACACCGTCCCCATCAAACACTCCCAGGACAGGTACAGCACGGGGTAAGAAACAGAGTAAAGCTCCCTCTACACTGTCCCCATCAAACACACCCAGGTCTGTTGCAGCATGGTGTTAGATACAGAGTAAAGCTCGCTCTACACCGTCCCCATCAAACACTCCCAGGACAGGTACAGCACGGGGTTAGATACAGAGTAAAGCTCCCTCTACACTGTCCCCTTCAAACAATCCCAGACAGGTACAGCACGGGCTTAGATACAGAGTAAAGCTCCCTCTACACTGTCCCCATCAAACACTCCCAGGACAGGCACAGCACGGGGTTAGATACAGAGTAAATCTCCTTCTACACGGTCCCCATCAAACAGTCCCAGGACAGTTACAGCACGGGGTTAGATACAGCGTAAAGCTCCCTCAACACTGTCCGCATCAAACACTCCCAGGACAGGTACTGCACGGGGTAAGATACAGTGTAGATGTCCCTCTACACTGTGCCCATCAAACACTCCCAGGACAGGTACAGCACGGGGTTACGTACAGAGTAAATCTCCCTCTGCACAGTCCCCAACAAACACTCCCAGGACCGGTACAGCACGGGTTTAGATACAGAGTAAATGTCCCTCTACACTGTCCCCATCAAACACTCCCAGGACAGGTACAGCACGGGGTTAGATACAGAGTAAATCTCCCTCTACACTGTCCACATCAAACACTCCCAGGACAGGTGCAGCACGGGGTTAGATACAGAGTAAATCTCCCTCTACACTGTCCCCATCAAGCACTCTCAGGATAGGTACAGCACGGGGTTAGATACAGAGTCAATCTCCCTCTACACTGTGCCCATCAAACGCTCCCAGCACAGGTAGAGCACGGGCTTAGATACAGAGTAAATCTCCCTCGAAACCGTCCACATCAAACACTCCCAGGACTGGTGCAGCACGGTGTTAGATACAGAGTAAAGCACCCTCTACACTGTCCCCTTCAAACACTCCCAGGACAGGTACAGAACGGGGTTAGATACAGAGTAAATCTTCCTCTACACCGTCCCCATCAAGCACTCCCTGCAAAGGTACAGCACGGGGTTAGATACAGAGAAAATCTTCCTCTACACCGTCACCATCAAACACTCCCAGGACAGGTACAGCACGGGGTTAGATACAGAGTAAAGCTCCCTCTACACCGTCCCGATCAAACACTCCCAGGACAGGTACAGCACGGGGTTAGATACAGAGTAAATCTCCCTCTACACCGTCCCCATCAAACACTCCCAGGACAGGTACAGCACGGGGTTAGATACAGAGTAAAGCTCCCTCTACACTGTCCCCATCAAACACTACCAGGACAGGTACAGCACGGGGTTAGATACAGAGTAAAGATCCCTCTACCCCGTCACCATCAAACACTCCCAGGACAGGTACAGCACGGGGTTAGATACAGAGTAAATCTCCCACTACACTGTCCCCATCAAACACTCCCAGGACAGGTACAGCACGGTGTTAGATACAGAGTAAAGCTCCCTCTACACTCTCCCCATCAATCACTCCCAGGACAGGTACAGCTCGGGTTCAGATAAAGAGTAAAGCTCCCTCTACACTGTACCCTTCAAACACTCCCAGGACAGGTACAGCACCGGGTTAGATGCAGTGTAAATCTCGCTCTACAGTGTCCCCATCAAACACTCCCAGGACAGGTACAGCATGGGGTTAGATACAGAGTAAAGCTCCCTCTACACTGTCCGCATCAAACACTCCCAGGACAGGTACAGCACGGGGTTAGATACCGAGTAAAGCTCCCTCTACACCGTCCCCATCAAAAACTCCGAGGACAGGTAGAGCACGGGGTTAGATACTGAGTAAATCTCCCTCAACACCGTCCCAATCAAACACTCCCAGAACAGGTACAGCAAGGGGTTAAAAACAGAGTGATGCTCCCTCTTCACCGTCCCCATCAAACACTCCCAGGACAGGTACAGCATGGGGTTAGATACAGAGTAAATCTCCCTCTACACTGTCCCCATCAAACACTCCCAGGACAGGCACAGCACGGGGTTGGATACAGAGTAAATCTCCTTCTACACGGTCCCCATCAAACACTCCCAGGACAGTTACAGCACGGGGTTAGATACAGCGTAAAGCTCCCTCAACACTGTCCGCATCAAACACTCCCAGGACAGGTACTGCACGGGGTAAGATACAGAGGAGATCTCCCTCTACACTGTGCCCATCAAACACTCCCAGGACAGGTACAGCACGGGGTTAGATACAGAGTAAAGCTCCCTCTGCACAGTCCCCAACAAACACTCCCAGGACCGGTACAGCACGGGTTTAGATACAGAGTAAATGTCCCTCTACACTGTCCCCATCAAACACTCCCAGGACAGGTACAGCACGGGGTGAGATACAGAGTAAACCTCCCTCTACACTGTCCCCATCAAACACTCCCAGGACAGGTACAGCACGTGGTTAGATACAGAGTAAATCTCCCTCTACACCGTCCCCATCAAACACTCCCAAGACAGTTACAGCACGGGGTTAGATACAGAGTAAAGCTCCCTCTGCACCGTCCCCATCAATCACTCCGAGGACAGGTACAGCACGGGATGAGATACAGAGTAAATCGCCCAATACACCCTCCCCATCAAACACTCCCAGGACAGGAACAGCACGGGGTTAGATACAGAGTAAAGCTCCCTCTACATTGTCCCCATCAAACACTCCCAGGACAGGTACAGCACGGGGTTAGATACAGAGTAAATCTCCATCTACACTGTCCCCATCAAACACTCCCAGGACAGGTACAGCACGGGGTTAGATACAGAGTAAATCTCCCTCTACACTGTCCCCATCAAACACTCCCAGGACAGGTGCAGCACGGGGTTAGATACAGAGTAAATCTCCCTCTCCACCGTCCCCATCAAACACTCCCACGATAGGTACAGCACGGGGTTAGATACAGAGTAAATCTCCCACTACACCATCCCCATCAAACACTCACAGGACAATTACAGCACGGGTTTAGGTACCGAGTAAAGCTCCCTCTACACTGTCCCCATCAAACACTCCCAGGACAGGTACAGCACGGGGTTAGATACAGAGAAAAGCTCCCTCTACATCTCCCATCAAACACTCCCAGGACAGGTACAGCATGGGGTTAGATACAGAGTAAATTTCCCACTGCACCGTCCCCATCAAACACTCCCAGGACAGGTATAGCACGGGGTAAGAAACAGAGTAAAGCTCCCTCTACATGTCCCCATCAAACACTCCCAGGTCTGTTGCAGCATGGTGTTAGATACAGAGTAAAGCTCGCTCTACACCGTCCCCATCAAACACTCCCAGGACAGGTACAGCACCGGGTTAGATACAGAGTAAAGCTCCCTCTACACTGTCCCCTTCAAACACTCCCAGGACAGGTACAGCACGGGGTTAGATACAGAGTAAAGCTCGCTCTACACCGTCCCCATCAAACACTCCCAGGACAGGTACAGCACCGGGTTAGATACAGAGTAAAGCTCGCTCTACACCGTCCCCATCAAACACTCCCAGGACAGGTACAGCACGGGGTTAGATACAGAGTAAAGCTCGCTCTACACCGTCCCCATCAAACACTCCCAGGACAGGTACAGCACGGGCTTAGATACAGAGTAAAGCTCCCTCTACACTGTCCCCATCAAACACTCCCAGGACAGGCACAGCACGGGGTTAGATACAGAGTAAATCTCCTTCTACACTGTCCCCATCAAACAGTCCCAGGACAGTTACAGCACGGGGTTAGATACAGCGTAAAGCTCCCTCAACACTGTCCGCATCAAACACTCCCAGGACAGGTACTGCACGGGGTAAGATACAGTGTAGATGTCCCTCTACACTGTGCCCATCAAACACTCCCAGGACAGGTACAGCACGGGGTTACGTACAGAGTAAATCTCCCTCTGCACAGTCCCCAACAAACACTCCCAGGACCGGTACAGCACGGGTTTAGATACAGAGTAAATGTCCCTCTACACTGTCCCCATCAAAGACTCCCAGGACAGGTACAGCACGGGGTTAGATACAGAGTAAATCTCCGTCTACACTGTCCACATCAAACACTCCCAGGACAGGTGCAGCACGGGGTTAGATACAGAGTAAATCTCCCTCTACACTGTCCCCATCAAGCACTCTCAGGATAGGTACAGCACGGGGTTAGATACAGAGTAAAGCTCCCTCTACACTGTCCCCATCAAACACTCCCAGGACAGGTATAGCACGGGGTTATATAAAGTGTAAATCTCCCTCTACACCGTCCCCATCAAACACTCCCAGGACAGGTACAGCACGGGGTTAGATACAGAGTTAATCTCCCTCTACACTGTGCCCATCAAACGCTCCCAGCACAGGTAGAGCACGGGCTTAGATACAGAGTAAATCTCCCTCGAAACCGTCCACATCAAACACTCCCAGGACTGGTGCAGCACGGTGTTAGATACAGAGTAAAGCACCCTCTACACTGTCCCCTTCAAACACTCCCAGGACAGGTACAGAACGGGGTTAGATACAGAGTAAATCTTCCTCTACACCGTCCCCATCAAGCACTCCCTGCAAAGGTACAGCACGGGGTTAGATACAGAGAAAATCTTCCTCTACACCGTCACCATCAAACACTCCCAGGACAGGTACAGCACGGGGTTAGATACAGAGTAAAGCTCCCTCTACACCGTCCCGATCAAACACTCCCAGGACAGGTACAGCACGGGGTTAGATACAGAGTAAATCTCCCTCTACACCGTCCCCATCAAACACTCCCAGGACAGGTACAGCACGGGGTTAGATACAGAGTAAAGCTCCCTCTACACTGTCCCCATCAAACACTCCCAGGACAGGTACAGCACGGGGTTAGATACAGAGTAAAGATCCCTCTACCCCGTCACCATCAAACACTCCCAGGACAGGAACAGCACGGGGTTAGATACAGAGTAAATCTCCCACTACACTGTCCCCATCAAACACTCCCAGGACAGGTACACAACGGTGTTAGATACAGAGTAAAGCTCCCTCTACACTCTCCCCATCAATCACTCCCAGGACAGGTACAGCTCGGGTTCAGATAAAGAGTAAAGCTCCCTCTACACTGTACCCTTCAAACACTCCCAGGACAGGTACAGCACCGGGTTAGATGCAGTGTAAATCTCGCTCTACAGTGTCCCCATCAAACACTCCCAGGACAGGTACAGCACGGGGTTAGAAACCGAGTAAAGCTCCCTCTACACCGTCCCCATCAAAAACTCCGAGGACAGGTAGAGCACGGGGTTAGATACTGAGTAAATCTCCCTCAACACCGTCCCAATCAAACACTCCCAGAACAGGTACAGCAAGGGGTTAGAAACAGAGTGATGCTCCCTCTTCACCGTCCCCATCAAACACTCCCAGGACAGGTACAGCACGGGGTTAGATACAGAGTAAATCTCCCTCTACACTGTCCCCATCAAACACTCCCAGGACAGGCACAGCACGGGGTTAGATACAGAGTAAATCTCCTTCTACACGGTCCCCATCAAACACTCCCAGGACAGTTACAGCACGGGGTTAGATACAGCGTAAAGCTCCCTCAACACTGTCCGCATCAAACACTCCCAGGACAGGTACTGCACGGGGTAAGATACAGAGGAGATCTCCCTCTACACTGTGCCCATCAAACACTCCCAGGACAGGTACAGCACGGGGTTAGATACAGAGTAAAGCTCCCTCTGCACAGTCCCCAACAAACACTCCCAGGACCGGTACAGCACTGGGTTAGATACAGAGTAAATCTCCCTCTACACTGTCCCCATCAAACACTCCCAGGACAGGTACAGCACGGGGTGAGATACAGAGTAAACCTCCCTCTACACTGTCCCCATCAAACACTCCCAGGACAGGTACAGCACGTGGTTAGATACAGAGTAAATCTCCCTCTGCACCGTCCCCATCAAACACTCCCAAGACAGTTACAGCACGGGGTTAGATACAGAGTAAAGCTCCCTCTGCACCGTCCCCATCAATCACTCCGAGGACAGGTACAGCACGGGATGAGATACAGAGTAAATCGCCCAATACACCCTCCCCATCAAACACTCCCAGGACAGGAACAGCACGGGGTTAGATACAGAGTAAAGCTCCCTCTACATTGTCCCCATCAAACACTCCCAGGACAGATACAGCACGGGGTTAGATACAGAGTAAATCTCCATCTACACTGTCCCCATCAAACACTCCCAGGACAGGTACAGCACGGGGTTAGATACAGAGTAAATCTCCCTCTACACTGTCCCCATCAAACACTCCCAGGACAGGTGCAGCACGGGGTTAGATACAGAGTAAATCTCCCTCTCCACCGTCCCCATCAAACACTCCCAGGACAGGTACAGCAAGGGGTTAGGTACAGAGTAAATCTCCCTCTACACTGTCCCCATCAAACACTCCCAGGAGAGATGCAGCACGGGATTAGATACAGAGTAAAGCTCCCTCTACACCGTCCCCATCAAACACTCCCACGATAGGTACAGCACGGGGTTAGATACAGAGTAAATCTCCCACTACACCATCCCCATCAAACACTCACAGGACAATTACAGCACGGGTTTAGGTACCGAGTAAAGCTCCCTCTACACTGTCCCCATCAAACACTCCCAGGACAGGTACAGCACGGGGTTAGATACAGAGAAAAGCTCCCTCTACATCTCCCATCAAACACTCCCAGGACAGGTACAGCATGGGGTTAGATACAGAGTAAATTTCCCTCTACACCGTCCCCATCAAACACTCCCAGGACAGGTACAGCACGGGGTAAGAAACAGAGTAAAGCTCCCTCTACATGTCCCCATCAAACACTCCCAGGTCTGTTGCAGCATGGTGTTAGATACAGAGTAAAGCTCGCTCTACACCGTCCCCATCAAACACTCCCAGGACAGGTACAGCACCGGGTTAGATACAGAGTAAAGCTCCCTCTACACTGTCCCCTTCAAACACTCCCAGGACAGGTACAGCACGGGGTTAGATACAGAGTAAAGCTCGCTCTACACCGTCCCCATCAAACACTCCCAGGACAGGTACAGCACGGGGTTAGATACAGAGTAAAGCTCCCTCTACACTGTCCCCTTCAAACAATCCAAGACAGGTACAGCACGGGCTTAGATACAGAGTAAAGCTCCCTCTACACTGTCCCCATCAAACACTCCCAGGACAGGCACAGCACGGGGTTAGATACAGAGTAAATCTCCTTCTACACGGTCCCCATCAAACAGTCCCAGGACAGTTACAGCACGGGGTTAGATACAGCGTAAAGCTCCCTCAACACTGTCCGCATCAAACACTCCCAGGACAGGTACAGCACGGGGTAAGATACAGTGTAGATGTCCATCTACACTGTGCCCATCAAACACTCCCAGGACCGGTACAGCACGGTGTTACGTACAGAGTAAATCTCCCTCTGCACAGTCCACAACAAACACTCCCAGGACCGGTACAGCACGGGTTTAGATACAGAGTAAACGTCCCTCTACACTGTCCCCATCAAACACTCCCAGGACAGGTACAGCACGGGGTTAGATACAGAGTAAAGCTCCCTCTACACTGTCCACATCAAACACTCCCAGGACAGGTACAGCATAGGGTTAGATACAGAGTAAAGCTCCCTCTACACTGTCCACATCAAACACTCTCAGGACAGGTACAGCACGGGGTTAGATACAGAGTAAAGCTCCCTCTACACTGTCCACATCAAACACTCTCAGGACAGGTACAGCACGAGGTTAGATATAGAGTAAATCTCCCTCTACACTGTCCCCATCAAACACTCCCAGGACAGGTACAGCATAGGGTTAGATACAGAGTAAATCTAACTCTACACTTTCCCCATAAAACACTCCCAGGACAGGTACAGCACGGGGTTAGATACAGAGTAAAGCTCCCTCTACACTGTCCCCATCAAACACTCCCAAGACAGTTACAGCACGTGGTTAGATACAGAGTAAAGCTCCCTCTGGAGTGTCCCCAACAAACACTCCCAGGACAGTTACAGCATGGGGTTAGGAAGAGTGTAAATCTCCCTCTACACTGTCCCCATCAAACACTCCCAGGACAGGTACAACACGGTGTTAGATACACAGTAAAGCTCCCTCTACACATTCCCCATCAAACACTCCCAGGACAGGTACAGCACGGAATTAAATACAGAGTAAAGCTCCCTCTGCACCGTCCCCATCAATCACTCCGAGGACAGGTACAGCACGGGGTGAGATACTGAGTAAATCGCCCAATACACCCTCCCCATCAAACACTCCCAGGACAGGTACAGCACGGGGTAAGATACAGAGTAAATCTCCCTCTACACCGTCCCCATCAAACACACCCAGGACATGTACAGCACGGGGTTAGATACAGAGAAAATCTTCCTCTACACTGTCACCATCAAACACTCCCAGGACAGGTACAGCACGGGGGTAGATACAGAGTAAAGCTCCCTCTACACCGTCCCGATCAAACACTCCCAGGACAGGTACAGCACGGGGTTAGATACAGTGTAAATCTCCCTCTACACCGTCCCCATCAAACACGCCCAGGACAGGTACAGCACGGGGTTAGATACAGAGTAAAGCTCCCTCTACACTGTCCCCATCAAACACTCCCAGGACAGGTACAGCACGGGGTTAGATACAGAGTAAAGCTCCCTCTACCCCGTCACCATCAAACACTCCCAGGACAGGTACAGCACGGGGTTAGATACAGAGTAAATCTCCCACTACACTGTCCCCATCAAACACTCCCAGGACAGTTACAGCACGGTGTTAGATACAGAGTAAAGCTCCCTCTACACTCTCCCCATCAATCACTACCAGGACAGGTACAGCTCGGGTTCAGATAAAGAGTAAAGCTCCCTCTACACTGTACCCTTCAAACACTCCCAGGACAGGTACAGCACCGGGTTAGATGCAGTGTAAATCTCGCTCTACAGTGTCCCCATCAAACACTCCCAGGACAGGTACAGCATGGGGTTAGATACCGAGTAAAGCTCCCTCTACACCGTCCCCATCAAAAACTCCGAGGACAGGTAGAGCACGGGGTTAGATACTGAGTAAATCTCCCTTAACACCGTCCCAATCAAACACTCCCAGAACAGGTACAGCAAGGGGTTAGAAACAGAGTGATGCTCCCTCTTCACCGTCCCCATCAAACACTCCCAGGACAGGTACAGCACGGGGTTAGATACAGAGTAAATCTCCCTCTACACTGTCCCCATCAAACACTCCCAGGACAGGCACAGCACGGGGTTAGATACAGAGTAAATCTCCTTCTACACGGTCCCCATCAAACACTCCCAGGACAGTTACAGCACGGGGTTAGATACAGCGTAAAGCTCCCTCAACACTGTCCGCATCAAACACTCCCAGGACAGGTACTGCACGGGGTAAGATACAGAGGAGATCTCCCTCTACACTGTGCCCATCAAACACTCCCAGGACAGGTACAGCACGGGGTTAGATACAGAGTAAAGCTCCCTCTGCACAGTCCCCAACAAACACTCCCAGGACCGGTACAGCACTGGGTTAGATACAGAGTAAATCTCCCTCTACACTGTCCCCATCAAACACTCCCAGGACAGGTACAGCACGGGGTGAGATACAGAGTAAACCTCCCTCTACACTGTCCCCATCAAACACTCCCAGGACAGGTACAGCACGTGGTTAGATACAGAGTAAATCTCCCTCTGCACCGTCCCCATCAAACACTCCCAAGACAGTTACAGCACGGGGTTAGATACAGAGTAAAGCTCCCTCTGCACCGTCCCCATCAATCACTCCGAGGACAGGTACAGCACGGGATGAGATACAGAGTAAATCGCCCAATACACCCTCCCCATCAAACACTCCCAGGACAGGAACAGCACGGGGTTAGATACAGAGTAAAGCTCCCTCTACATTGTCCCCATCAAACACTCCCAGGACAGATACAGCACGGGGTTAGATACAGAGTAAATCTCCATCTACACTGTCCCCATCAAACACTCCCAGGACAGGTACAGCACGGGGTTAGATACAGAGTAAATCTCCCTCTACACTGTCCCCATCAAACACTCCCAGGACAGGTGCAGCACGGGGTTAGATACAGAGTAAATCTCCCTCTCCACCGTCCCCATCAAACACTCCCAGGACAGGTACAGCAAGGGGTTAGGTACAGAGTAAATCTCCCTCTACACTGTCCCCATCAAACACTCCCAGGAGAGATGCAGCACGGGATTAGATACAGAGTAAAGCTCCCTCTACACCGTCCCCATCAAACACTCCCACGATAGGTACAGCACGGGGTTAGATACAGAGTAAATCTCCCACTACACCATCCCCATCAAACACTCACAGGACAATTACAGCACGGGTTTAGGTACCGAGTAAAGCTCCCTCTACACTGTCCCCATCAAACACTCCCAGGACAGGTACAGCACGGGGTTAGATACAGAGAAAAGCTCCCTCTACATCTCCCATCAAACACTCCCAGGACAGGTACAGCATGGGGTTAGATACAGAGTAAATTTCCCTCTACACCGTCCCCATCAAACACTCCCAGGACAGGTACAGCACGGGGTAAGAAACAGAGTAAAGCTCCCTCTACATGTCCCCATCAAACACTCCCAGGTCTGTTGCAGCATGGTGTTAGATACAGAGTAAAGCTCGCTCTACACCGTCCCCATCAAACACTCCCAGGACAGGTACAGCACCGGGTTAGATACAGAGTAAAGCTCCCTCTACACTGTCCCCTTCAAACACTCCCAGGACAGGTACAGCACGGGGTTAGATACAGAGTAAAGCTCGCTCTACACCGTCCCCATCAAACACTCCCAGGACAGGTACAGCACGGGGTTAGATACAGAGTAAAGCTCCCTCTACACTGTCCCCTTCAAACAATCCAAGACAGGTACAGCACGGGCTTAGATACAGAGTAAAGCTCCCTCTACACTGTCCCCATCAAACACTCCCAGGACAGGCACAGCACGGGGTTAGATACAGAGTAAATCTCCTTCTACACGGTCCCCATCAAACAGTCCCAGGACAGTTACAGCACGGGGTTAGATACAGCGTAAAGCTCCCTCAACACTGTCCGCATCAAACACTCCCAGGACAGGTACAGCACGGGGTAAGATACAGTGTAGATGTCCATCTACACTGTGCCCATCAAACACTCCCAGGACCGGTACAGCACGGTGTTACGTACAGAGTAAATCTCCCTCTGCACAGTCCACAACAAACACTCCCAGGACCGGTACAGCACGGGTTTAGATACAGAGTAAACGTCCCTCTACACTGTCCCCATCAAACACTCCCAGGACAGGTACAGCACGGGGTTAGATACAGAGTAAAGCTCCCTCTACACTGTCCACATCAAACACTCCCAGGACAGGTACAGCATAGGGTTAGATACAGAGTAAAGCTCCCTCTACACTGTCCACATCAAACACTCTCAGGACAGGTACAGCACGGGGTTAGATACAGAGTAAAGCTCCCTCTACACTGTCCACATCAAACACTCTCAGGACAGGTACAGCACGAGGTTAGATATAGAGTAAATCTCCCTCTACACTGTCCCCATCAAACACTCCCAGGACAGGTACAGCATAGGGTTAGATACAGAGTAAATCTAACTCTACACTTTCCCCATCAAACACTCCCAGGACAGGTACAGCACGGGGTTAGATACAGAGTAAAGCTCCCTCTACACTGTCCCCATCAAACACTCCCAAGACAGTTACAGCACGTGGTTAGATACAGAGTAAAGCTCCCTCTGGAGTGTCCCCAACAAACACTCCCAGGACAGTTACAGCATGGGGTTAGGCAGAGTGTAAATCTCCCTCTACACTGTCCCCATCAAACACTCCCAGGACAGGTACAACACGGTGTTAGATACACAGTAAAGCTCCCTCTACACATTCCCCATCAAACACTCCCAGGACAGGTACAGCACGGAATTAAATACAGAGTAAAGCTCCCTCTGCACCGTCCCCATCAATCACTCCGAGGACAGGTACAGCACGGGGTGAGATACTGAGTAAATCTCCCAATACACCCTCCCCATCAAACACTCCCAGGACAGGTACAGCACGGGGTAAGATACAGAGTAAATCTCCCTCTACACCGTCCCCATCAAACACACCCAGGACATGTACAGCACGGGGTTAGATACAGAGAAAATCTTCCTCTACACTGTCACCATCAAACACTCCCAGGACAGGTACAGCACGGGGGTAGATACAGAGTAAAGCTCCCTCTACACCGTCCCGATCAAACACTCCCAGGACAGGTACAGCACGGGGTTAGATACAGTGTAAATCTCCCTCTACACCGTCCCCATCAAACACGCCCAGGACAGGTACAGCACGGGGTTAGATACAGAGTAAAGCTCCCTCTACACTGTCCCCATCAAACACTCCCAGGACAGGTACAGCACGGGGTTAGATACAGAGTAAAGCTCCCTCTACCCCGTCACCATCAAACACTCCCAGGACAGGTACAGCACGGGGTTAGATACAGAGTAAATCTCCCACTACACTGTCCCCATCAAACACTCCCAGGACAGTTACAGCACGGTGTTAGATACAGAGTAAAGCTCCCTCTACACTCTCCCCATCAATCACTACCAGGACAGGTACAGCTCGGGTTCAGATAAAGAGTAAAGCTCCCTCTACACTGTACCCTTCAAACACTCCCAGGACAGGTACAGCACCGGGTTAGATGCAGTGTAAATCTCGCTCTACAGTGTCCCCATCAAACACTCCCAGGACAGGTACAGCATGGGGTTAGATACCGAGTAAAGCTCCCTCTACACCGTCCCCATCAAAAACTCCGAGGACAGGTAGAGCACGGGGTTAGATACTGAGTAAATCTCCCTTAACACCGTCCCAATCAAACACTCCCAGAACAGGTACAGCAAGGGGTTAGAAACAGAGTGATGCTCCCTCTTCACCGTCCCCATCAAACACTCCCAGGACAGGTACAGCACGGGGTTAGATACAGAGTAAATCTCCCTCTACACTGTCCCCATCAAACACTCCCAGGACAGGCACAGCACGGGGTTAGATACAGAGTAAATCTCCTTCTACACGGTCCCCATCAAACAGTCCCAGGACAGTTACAGCACGGGGTTAGATACAGCGTAAAGCTCCCTCAACACTGTCCGCATCAAACACTCCCAGGACAGGTACAGCACGGGGTTAGATACAGAGTAAATCTCCCTCTACACTGTCCCCAACAAACACTCCCAGGACCGGTACAGCACGGGTTTAGATACAGAGTAAATGTCCCTCTACACTGTCCCCATCAAACACTCCCAGGACAGGTACGGCACGGGGTGAGATACAGAGTAAAGCTCCCTCTACACTGTCCACATCAAACACTCCCAGGACAGGTACAGCACGAGGTTAGATATAGAGTAAATCTCCCTCTACACTGTCCCCATCAAACACTCCCAGGACAGGTACAGCACGGGGTTAGATACAGAGTAAAGCTCCCTCTGGAGTGTCCCCAACAAACACTCCCAGGACAGTTACAGCATGGGGTTAGTTAGAGTGTAAATCTCCCTCTACACTGTCCCCATCAAACACTCCCAGGACAGGTACAACACGGTGTTAGATACACAGTAAAGCTCCCTCTACACATTCCCCATCATAGACTCCCAGGACAGGTACAGCACGGAATTAAATACAGAGTAAAGCTCCCTCTGCACCGTCCCCATCAATCACTCCGAGGACAGGTACAGCACGGGATGAGATACAGAGTAAATCGCCCAATACACCCTCCCCATCAAACACTCCCAGGACAGGTACAGCACGGGGTAAGATACAGAGTAAATCTCCCTCTACACCGTCCCCATCAAACACACCCAGGACATGTACAGCACGGGGTTACATACAGAGTAAAGCTCCCTCTACATGTCCCCATCAAACTCTCCCAGCACAGGTACAGCACGGGGTTAGATACAGAGTTAATCTCCCTCTACACTGTGCCCATCAAACGCTCCCAGCACAGGTACAGCACGGGCTTAGATACAGAGTAAATCTCCCTCGAAACCGTCCACATCAAACACTCCCAGGACTGGTGCAGCACGGTGTTAGATACAGAGTAAAGCACCCTCTACACTGTCCCCTTCAAACACTCCCAGGACAGGTACAGCACGGGGTTAGATACAGAGTAAATCTTCCTCTACACCGTCCCCATCAAGCACTCCCTGCAAAGGTACAGCACGGGGTTAGATACAGAGTAAAGCACCCTCTACACTGTCCCCTTCAAACACTCCCAGGACAGGTACAGCACGGGGTTAGATACAGAGAAAATCTTCCTCTACACCGTCACCATCAAACACTCCCAGGACAGGTACAGCACGGGGTTAGATACAGAGTAAAGCTCCCTCTACACCGTCCCGATCAAACACTCCCAGGACAGGTACAGCACGGGGTTAGATACAGAGTAAATCTCCCTCTACACCGTCCCCATCAAACACTCCCAGGACAGGTACAGCACGGGGTGAGATACAGAGTAAAGCTCCCTCTACACTGTCCACATCAAACACTCCCAGGACAGGTACAGCACGGGGTTAGATACAGAGTAAAGCTCCCTCTACCCCGTCACCATCAAACACTCCCAGGACAGGTACAGCACGGGGTTAGATACAGAGTAAATCTCCCTCTACACTGTCCCCATCAAACACTCCCAGGACAGGTACAGCACGGTGTTAGATACAGAGTAAAGCTCCTTCTACACTCTCCCCATCAATCACTCCCAGGACAGGTACAGCTCGGGTTCAGATAAAGAGTAAAGCTCCCTCTACACTGTACCCTTCAAACACTCCCAGGATAGGTACAGCCCGGGGTTAGATACAGAGTAAAGCTCCAACTGCAGTGTCCCCATCAAAAACTCCCAAGACAGTAACAGCACCGGGTTAGATGCAGTGTAAATCTCGCTCTACAGTGTCCCCATCAAACACTCCCAGGACAGGTACAGCACGGGGTTAGTTACAGAGTAAATCCCCCTCTACATCGTCTCCATCAAACACTCCCAGGACAGGTACAGCACGGGGTTAGATACACAGTAAAGCTCCCTCTACACTGTCCCCATCAAACACTCCCACGATAGGTACAGGACGGGGGTAGATACAGAGTAAATCTCCCACTACACCATCCCCATCAAACACTCCCAGGACAGGTACAGCACGGTGTTCGATACAGAGTTAAATCTCCCTCTACACTGTCCCCATCAAACACTCCCAGGACAGGTACAGCACGGGATGAGATACAGAGTAAATCTCCGTCTACACTGTACCCATCAAAACTCCCAGTACAGGTACAGCACGGGGTAAAATACAGAGTTATGCTCCCTCCTCAACGTTCCCATCAAACACTCCCAGGACAGGTACAGCACGGGGTTAGATAGAGAGTAAAGCTCCATCTACACTGTCCCCATCAAACACTCCCAGGACAGGTACAGCACGGGGTTAGATACAGAGTAAATCTCCCTAAACATTGTCCCCATGAAACACTCTCAGGATAGGTACAGCAGGGGGTTAGATACAGAGTAAATCTCCCTCTACACTGTCCCCATCAAACACTCCCAGGACAGGTACAGCACGGGGTAAGTTGCAGAGTAAATCTCCTTCTACACCGATCCCATCAAACACTCACAGGACAGGAACAGCACGGGGTTAGATACAGAGTGAATCTCCCTCTACACTGTCCCCATCAAACACTCCCAGGACAGGTACAGCACGGGGTTAGATACAGAGTAAAGCTCCCTCTACACCGTCCCCATCAAACACTCCCAGGACAGGTACAGCACGGGGTTAGATACAGAGTAAATCTCCCTCTACACCGTCCCCATCAAACCCTCCCAGGACAGGTACAGCACGGGGTTAGATACAGAGTAAAGCTCCCTTAACACCGTCCCCATCAAACACGCCTAGGACAGGTACAGCACGGGGTTAGGTACAGGGTAAATCTCCCTCTACACCGTCCCCATCAAACCCTCCCAGGACAGGTACAGCACGGGGTTTGATACAGAGTAAAGCTCCCTCTACATGTCCCCATCAAACACTCCCAGGACTGGTGCAGCATGGTGTTAGATACAGAGTAAATCTACCTCTACACCGTCCCCATCAAACACTCCCACGATAGGTACAGCACGGGGTTAGATACAGAGTAAATCTCCCACTACACCATCCCCATCAAAAACTCCCAGGAATGGTGCAGCATGGTGTTAGATACAGAGTAAAGCTGGCTCTACACCGTCCCCATCAAACACTCCCAGGACAGGTACAGCACCGGGTTAGATACAGAGTAAAGCTCCCTCTACACTGTCCCCTTCAAACACTCC
Organism: Isurus oxyrinchus; assembly: GCA_026770705.1. Taxonomy (NCBI): domain Eukaryota; kingdom Metazoa; phylum Chordata; class Chondrichthyes; order Lamniformes; family Lamnidae; genus Isurus; species Isurus oxyrinchus. The sequence goes on from JANJGN010001780.1 coordinate 50,011, forward strand.
CCGGACAGGTACAGCACGGGGTTAGATACAGACTAAATCTACCTCTACACCATCCCCATCAAGCACTCACAGGACAGGTACAGGACGGGTTAAGATACAGAGTAAATCTCCCTCTACACTGTCCCCATCAAACACACCCTGGACAGGTACAGCACGGGGTTAGATACAGAGTAGATCTCCCTCTACACTGTGCCCATCAAACACTCCCAGGACAGGTACAGCACGGGGTTAGGTACAGAGTAAATCTCCCTCTACACTGTCCCCATCAAACACTCCCAGGACAGGTACAGCACGGGGTTAGATACAGAGTAAATCTCCCTCTACACTGTCCCCATCAAACACTCCCAGGACAGGTACAGCACGGGGTGAGAGACAGAGTAAAGCTCCCTCTGCACTGTCCCCATCAAACACTCCCAGGACAGGTACAGCACGGGGTTAGATACAGAGTAAAGCTCCCTCTGGAGTGTCCCCAACAAACACTCCCAGGACAGTTACAGCACGGGGTTAGGTAGAGTGTAAATCTCCCTCTAAACTGACCCCATCAAACACTCCCAGGACAGGTACAACACGGTGTTAGATACACAGTAAAGCTCCCTCTACACATTCCCCATCATAGACTCCCAGGACAGGTACAGCACGGAATTTAATACAGAGTAAAGCTCCCTCTGCACCGTCCCCATCAATCACTCCGAGGACAGGTACAGCACGGGATGAGATACAGAGTAAATCGCCCAATACACCCTCCCCATCAAACACTCCCAGGACAGGTACAGCACGGGGTTAGATACAGAGTAAATCTCCCTCTACACCGTCCCCATCAAACACACCCAGGACATGTACAGCTCGGGGTTAGATACAGAGTAAAGCTCCCTCTACATGTCCCCATCAAACTCTCCCAGCACAGGTACAGCACGGGGTTAGATACAGAGTAAATCTCCCTCTACACTGTGCCCATCAAACGCTCCCAGCACAGGTACAGCACGGGCTTAGATACAGAGTAAATCTCCCTCGAAACCGTCCACATCAAACACTCCCAGGACAGGTACAGCACGGTGTTAGATACAGAGTAAAGCACCCTCTACACTGTCCCCTTCAAACACTCCCAGGACAGGTACAGCACGGGGTTAGATACAGAGTAAAGCACCCTCTACACTGTCCCTTTCAAACACTCCCAGGACAGGTACAGCACGGGGTTAGATACAGAGTAAATCTTCCTCTACACCGTCCCCATCAAGCACTCCCTGCAAAGGTACAGCACGGGGTTAGATACAGAGTAAAGCACCCTCTACACTGTCCCCTTCAAACACTCCCAGGACAGGTACAGCACGGGGTTAGATACAGAGAAAATCTTCCTCTACACCGTCACCATCAAACACTCCCAGGACAGGTACAGCACGGGGTTAGATACAGAGTAAAGCTCCCTCTACACCGTCCCGATCAAACACTCCCAGGACAGGTACAGCACGGGGTTAGATACAGAGTAAATCTCCCTCTACACTGTCCCCATCAAACACGCGCAGGACAGGTACAGCACGGGGTTAGATACAGAGTAAAGCTCCCTCTACACTGTCCCCATCAAACACTCCCAGGACAGGTACAGCACGGGGTTAGATACAGAGTAAAGCTCCCTCTACCCCGTCACCATCAAACACTCCCAGGACAGGTACAGCACGGGGTTAGATACAGAGTAAATCTCCCTCTACACTGTCCCCATCAAACACTCCCAGGACAGGTACAGCACGGTGTTAGATACAGAGTAAAGCTCCCTCTACACTCTCCCCATCAATCACTCCCAGGACAGGTACAGCTCGGGTTCAGATAAAGAGTAAAGCTCCCTCTACACTGTACCCTTCAAACACTGCCAGGATAGGTACAGCCCGGGGTTAGATACAGAGTAAAGCTCCAACTGCAGTGTCCCCATCAAAAACTCCCAAGACAGTAACAGCACCGGGTTAGATGCAGAGTAAATCTCGCTCTACAGTGTCCCCATCAAACACTCCCAGGACAGGTACAGCACGGGGTTAGTTACAGAGTAAATCCCCCTCTACATCGTCTCCATCAAACACTCCCAGGACAGGTACAGCACGGGGTTAGATACACAGTAAAGCTCCCTCTACACTGTCCCCATCAAACACTCCCACGATAGGTACAGGACGGGGTTAGATACAGAGTAAATCTCCCTCTACACTGACCCATCAAACACTCCCAGGACAGGTACAACACGGGCTTAGATACACAGTAAAGCTCTCTCTACACATTCCCCATCATAGACTCCCAGGACAGGTACAGCACGGAATTAAATACAGAGTAAAGCTCCCTCTGCACCGTCCCCATCAATCACTCCGAGGACAGGTACAGCACGGAATGAGATGCAGAGTAAATCGCCCAATACACCCTCCCGTTCAAACACTCCCAGGACAGGTACAGCACGGGGTTAGATACAGAGTAAATCTTCCTCTACACTGTCCCCATCAAGCACTCACTGCAAAGGTACAGCACGGTGTTAGATACAGAGTAAAACTTCCTCTACACCGTCACCATCAAACACTCCCAGGACAGGTACAGCACGGGGTTAGATACAGAGTAAATCTCCCTCTCCACTGTCCCCATCAAACACTCCCAGGACAGGTACAGCACGGGGTTAGATACAGAGTAAAGCTCCCTCTACACTGTCCCCATCAAACACTCCCAGGACAGGTACAGCACGGGGTTAGGTAGAGTGTAAATCTCCCTCTAAACTGACCCCATCAAACACTCCCAGGACAGGTACAACACGGTGTTAGATACACAGTAAAGCTCCCTCTACACATTCCCCATCATAGACTCCCAGGACAGGTACAGCACGGAATTTAATACAGAGTAAAGCTCCCTCTGCACCGTCCCCATCAATCACTCCGAGGACAGGTACAGCACGGGATGAGATACAGAGTAAATCGCCCAATACACCCTCCCCATCAAACACTCCCAGGACAGGTACAGCACGGGGTTAGATACAGAGTAAATCTCCCTCTACACCGTCCCCATCAAACACACCCAGGACATGTACAGCTCGGGGTTAGATACAGAGTAAAGCTCCCTCTACATGTCCCCATCAAACTCTCCCAGCACAGGTACAGCACGGGGTTAGATTCAGAGTAAATCTCCCTCTACACTGTGCCCATCAAACGCTCCCAGCACAGGTACAGCACGGGCTTAGATACAGAGTAAATCTCCCTCGAAACCGTCCACATCAAACACTCCCAGGACAGGTACAGCACGGTGTTAGATACAGAGTAAAGCACCCTCTACACTGTCCCCTTCAAACACTCCCAGGACAGGTACAGCACGGGGTTAGATACAGAGTAAAGCACCCTCTACACTGTCCCTTTCAAACACTCCCAGGACAGGTACAGCACGGGGTTAGATACAGAGTAAATCTTCCTCTACACCGTCCCCATCAAGCACTCCCTGCAAAGGTACAGCACGGGGTTAGATACAGAGTAAAGCACCCTCTACACTGTCCCCTTCAAACACTCCCAGGACAGGTACAGCACGGGGTTAGATACAGAGAAAATCTTCCTCTACACCGTCACCATCAAACACTCCCAGGACAGGTACAGCACGGGGTTAGATACAGAGTAAAGCTCCCTCTACACCGTCCCGATCAAACACTCCCAGGACAGGTACAGCACGGGGTTAGATACAGAGTAAATCTCCCTCTACACCGTCCCCATCAAACACGCGCAGGACAGGTACAGCACGGGGTTAGATACAGAGTAAAGCTCCCTCTACACTGTCCCCATCAAACACTCCCAGGACAGGTACAGCACGCGGTTAGATACAGAGTAAAGCTCCCTCTACCCCGTCACCATCAAACACTCCCAGGACAGGTACAGCACGGGGTTAGATACAGAGTAAATCTCCCTCTACACTGTCCCCATCAAACACTCCCAGGACAGGTACAGCACGGTGTTAGATACAGAGTAAAGCTCCCTCTACACTCTCCCCATCAATCACTCCCAGGACAGGTACAGCTCGGGTTCAGATAAAGAGTAAAGCTCCCTCTACACTGTACCCTTCAAACACTCCCAGGATAGGTACAGCCCGGGGTTAGATACAGAGTAAAGCTCCAACTGCAGTGTCCCCATCAAAAACTCCCAAGACAGTAACAGCACCGGGTTAGATGCAGTGTAAATCTCGCTCTACAGTGTCCCCATCAAACACTCCCAGGACAGGTACAGCACGGGGTTAGTTACAGAGTAAATCCCCCTCTACATCGTCTCCATCAAACACTCCCAGGACAGTTACAGCACGGGGTTAGATACACAGTAAAGCTCCCTCTACACTGTCCCCATCAAACACTCCCACGATAGGTACAGGACGGGGGTAGATACAGAGTAAATCTCCCACTACACCATCCCCATCAAACACTCCCAGGACAGGTACAGCACGGTGTTCGATACAGAGTTAAATCTCCCTCTACACTGTCCCCATCAAACACTCCCAGGACAGGTACAGCACGGGATGAGATACAGAGTAAATCTCCGTCTACACTGTACCCATCAAATACTCCCAGTACAGGTACAGCACGGGGTAAAATACAGAGTTATGCTCCCTCCTCAACGTTCCCATCAAACACTCCCAGGACAGGTACAGCACGGGGTAAGATACAGAGTAAAGCTCCATCTACACTGTCCCCATCAAACACTCCCAGGACAGGTACAGCACGGGGTTAGATACAGAGTAAATCTCCCTCTACATTGTCCCCATGAAACACTCCCAGGACAGGTACAGCAGGGGGTTAGATACAGAGTAAATCTCCCTCTACACTGTCCCCATCAAACACTCCCAGGACAGGTACAGCACGGGGTTAGTTACAGAGTAAATCTCCTTCTACACCGATCCCATCAAACACTCCCAGGACAGGTACAGCACGGGGTCAGATACAGAGTAAAGCTCCCTCTACACTGTCCCCATCAAACAGTCCCAGGACAGTTACAGCACGGGGTTAGATACAGCGTAAGGCTCCCTCTACACTCTCCCCATCAAACACTCCCAGGAGAGGTACAGCACGGAGTTAGATACAGAGTAGATCTCCCTCTAAACTATGCCCATCAAACACTCCCAGGACAAGTACAGCACGAGCTTAGATACAGAGTAAATCTCCCTCTACACCGTCCCCATCAAACACTCCCAGGACAGGTACAGCACGGGGTTAGATACAGAGTAAATCTCCCTCTACACTGTCCCAATCAAACAATCCCAGGACAGGTAAAGCACGGGGTTAGATACAGAGTAAAGCTCCCTCTACATGTCCCCTTCAAACACTCCCAGGACAGGTACAGCAAGGGGTTAGATACAGAGTAAACCTCCCTCTACACTGTCCCCATCAAACACTCCCTGGACAGGTACAGCACGGGGTTAGATACAGAGTAGATCTCCCTCTACACTGTGCCCATCAAACACTCCCAGGACAGGTACAGCACGGGGTTAGGTACAGAGTAAATCTCCCACTACACTTTCCCCAACAAACACTCCCATGACCGGTACAGCACGGGTTTAGATACAGAGTAAATGTCCCTCTACACTGTCCCCATCAAACATTCCCAGGACAGGTACAGCACGGGGTTAGATACAGAGTAAAGCTCCCTCTACCCCGTCACCATCAAACACTCCCAGGACAGGTACAGCACGGGGTTAGATACAGAGTAAATCTCCCTCTACACTGTCCCCATCAAACACTCCCAGGACAGGTACAGCACGGAGTTAGATACAGAGTAAAGCTCCCTCTACACTCTCCCCATCAATCACTCCCAGGACAGGTACAGCTCGGGTTCAGATAAAGAGTAAAGCTCCCTCTACACTGTACCCTTCAAACACTCCCAGGATAGGTACAGCCCGGGGTTAGATACAGAGTAAAGCTCCAACTGCAGTGTCCCCATCAAAAACTCCCAAGACAGTAAAAGCACCGGGTTAGATGCAGTGTAAATCTCGCTCTACAGTGTCCCCATCAAACACTCCCAGGACAGGTACAGCACGGGGTTAGTTACAGAGTAAATCCCCCTCTACATCGTCTCCATCAAACACTCCCAGGACAGGTACAGCACGGGGTTAGATACACAGTAAAGCTCCCTCTACACTGTCCCCATCAAACACTCCCACGATAGGTACAGGACGGGGGTAGATACAGAGTAAATCTCCCACTACACCATCCCCATCAAACACTCCCAGGACAGGTACAGCACGGTGTTCGATACAGAGTTAAATCTCCCTCTACACTGTCCCCATCAAACACTCCCAGGACAGGTACAGCACGGAGTTAGATACAGAGTAAATCTCCCTCTACACTGTCCCCATCAAACACTCCCAGGACAGGTACAGCACGGGATGAGATACAGAGTAAATCTCCGTCTACACTGTACCCATCAAAACTCCCAGTACAGGTACAGCACGGGGTAAAATACAGAGTTATGCTCCCTCCTCAACGTTCCCATCAAACACTCCCAGGACAGGTACAGCACGGGGTTAGATAGAGAGTAAAGCTCCATCTACACTGTCCCCATCAAACACTCCCAGGACAGGTACAGCACGGGGTTAGATACAGAGTAAATCTCCCTAAACATTGTCCCCATGAAACACTCTCAGGACAGGTACAGCAGGGGGTTAGATACAGAGTAAATCTCCCTCTACACTGTCCCCATCAAACACTCCCAGGACAGGTACAGCACGGGGTAAGTTGCAGAGTAAATCTCCTTCTACACCGATCCCATCAAACACTCCCAGGACAGGAACAGCACGGGGTTAGATACAGAGTGAATCTCCCTCTACACTGTCCCCATCAAACACTCCCAGGACAGGTACAGCACGGGGTTAGATACAGAGTAAAGCTCCCTCTACACCGTCCCCATCAAACACTCCCAGGACAGGTACAGCACGGGGTTAGATACAGAGTAAATCTCCCTCTACACCGTCCCCATCAAACCCTCCCAGGACAGGTACAGCACGGGGTTAGATACAGAGTAAAGCTCCCTCAACACCGTCCCCATCAAACACGCCTAGGACAGGTACAGCACGGGGTTAGGTACAGGGTAAATCTCCCTCTACACCGTCCCCATCAAACCCTCCCAGGACAGGTACAGCACGGGGTTTGATACAGAGTAAAGCTCCCTCTACATGTCCCCATCAAACACTCCCAGGACTGGTGCAGCATGGTGTTAGATACAGAGTAAATCTACCTCTACACCGTCCCCATCAAACACTCCCACGATAGGTACAGCACGGGGTTAGATACAGAGTAAATCTCCCACTACACCATCCCCATCAAAAACTCCCAGGACTGGTGCAGCATGGTGTTAGATACAGAGTAAAGCTGGCTCTACACCGTCCCCATCAAACACTCCCAGGACAGGTACAGCACCGGGTTAGATACAGAGTAAAGCTCCCTCTACACTGTCCCCTTCAAACACTCCCCGGACAGGTACAGCACGGGGTTAGATACAGACTAAATCTACCTCTACACCATCCCCATCAAGCACTCACAGGACAGGTACAGGACGGGTTAAGATACAGAGTAAATCTCCCTCTACACTGTCCCCATCAAACACACCCTGGACAGGTACAGCACGGGGTTAGATACAGAGTAGATCTCCCTCTACACTGTGCCCATCAAACACTCCCAGGACAGGTACAGCACGGGGTTAGGTACAGAGTAAATCTCCCTCTACACTGTCCCCATCAAACACTCCCAGGACAGGTACAGCACGGGGTGAGATACAGAGTAAAGCTCCCTCTGCACTGTCCCCATCAAACACTCCCAGGACAGGTACAGCACGGGGTTAGATACAGAGTAAAGCTCCCTCTGGAGTGTCCCCAACAAACACTCCCAGGACAGTTACAGCACGGGGTTAGGTAGAGTGTAAATCTCCCTCTAAACTGACCCCATCAAACACTCCCAGGACAGGTACAACACGGTGTTAGATACACAGTAAAGCTCCCTCTACACATTCCCCATCATAGACTCCCAGGACAGGTACAGCACGGAATTTAATACAGAGTAAAGCTCCCTCTGCACCGTCCCCATCAATCACTCCGAGGACAGGTACAGCACGGGATGAGATACAGAGTAAATCGCCCAATACACCCTCCCCATCAAACACTCCCAGGACAGGTACAGCACGGGGTTAGATACAGAGTAAATCTCCCTCTACACCGTCCCCATCAAACACACCCAGGACATGTACAGCTCGGGGTTAGATACAGAGTAAAGCTCCCTCTACATGTCCCCATCAAACTCTCCCAGCACAGGTACAGCACGGGGTTAGATACAGAGTAAATCTCCCTCTACACTGTGCCCATCAAACGCTCCCAGCACAGGTACAGCACGGGCTTAGATACAGAGTAAATCTCCCTCGAAACCGTCCACATCAAACACTCCCAGGACAGGTACAGCACGGTGTTAGATACAGAGTAAAGCACCCTCTACACTGTCCCCTTCAAACACTCCCAGGACAGGTACAGCACGGGGTTAGATACAGAGTAAAGCACCCTCTACACTGTCCCTTTCAAACACTCCCAGGACAGGTACAGCACGGGGTTAGATACAGAGTAAATCTTCCTCTACACCGTCCCCATCAAGCACTCCCTGCAAAGGTACAGCACGGGGTTAGATACAGAGTAAAGCACCCTCTACACTGTCCCCTTCAAACACTCCCAGGACAGGTACAGCACGGGGTTAGATACAGAGAAAATCTTCCTCTACACCGTCACCATCAAACACTCCCAGGACAGGTACAGCACGGGGTTAGATACAGAGTAAATCTCCCTCTACACTGTCCCCATCAAACACGCGCAGGACAGGTACAGCACGGGGTTAGATACAGAGTAAAGCTCCCTCTACACTGTCCCCATCAAACACTCCCAGGACAGGTACAGCACGGGGTTAGATACAGAGTAAAGCTCCCTCTACCCCGTCACCATCAAACACTCCCAGGACAGGTACAGCACGGGGTTAGATACAGAGTAAATCTCCCTCTACACTGTCCCCATCAAACACTCCCAGGACAGGTACAGCACGGTGTTAGATACAGAGTAAAGCTCCCTCTACACTCTCCCCATCAATCACTCCCAGGACAGGTACAGCTCGGGTTCAGATAAAGAGTAAAGCTCCCTCTACACTGTACCCTTCAAACATTCCCAGGATAGGTACAGCCCGGGGTTAGATACAGAGTAAAGCTCCAACTGCAGTGTCCCCATCAAAAACTCCCAAGACAGTAACAGCACCGGGTTAGATGCAGTGTAAATCTCGCTCTACAGTGTCCCCATCAAACACTCCCAGGACAGGTACAGCACGGGGTTAGTTACAGAGTAAATCCCCCTCTACATCGTCTCCATCAAACACTCCCAGGACAGGTACAGCACGGGGTTAGATACACAGTAAAGCTCCCTCTACACTGTCCCCATCAAACACTCCCACGATAGGTACAGGACGGGGTTAGATACAGAGTAAATCTCCCTCTACACTGACCCATCAAACACTCCCAGGACAGGTACAACACGGGCTTAGATACACAGTAAAGCTCTCTCTACACATTCCCCATCATAGACTCCCAGGACAGGTACAGCACGGAATTAAATACAGAGTAAAGCTCCCTCTGCACCGTCCCCATCAATCACTCCGAGGACAGGTACAGCACGGAATGAGATGCAGAGTAAATCGCCCAATACACCCTCCCGTTCAAACACTCCCAGGACAGGTACAGCACGGGGTTAGATACAGAGTAAATCTTCCTCTACACTGTCCCCATCAAGCACTCACTGCAAAGGTACAGCACGGTGTTAGATACAGAGTAAAACTTCCTCTACACCGTCACCATCAAACACTCCCAGGACAGGTACAGCACGGGGTTAGATACAGAGTAAATCTCCCTCTCCACTGTCCCCATCAAACACTCCCAGGACAGGTACAGCACGGGGTTAGATACAGAGTAAAGCTCCCTCTACACTGTCCCCATCAAACACTCCCAGGACAGGTACAGCACGGGGTTAGGTAGAGTGTAAATCTCCCTCTAAACTGACCCCATCAAACACTCCCAGGACAGGTACAACACGGTGTTAGATACACAGTAAAGCTCCCTCTACACATTCCCCATCATAGACTCCCAGGACAGGTACAGCACGGAATTTAATACAGAGTAAAGCTCCCTCTGCACCGTCCCCATCAATCACTCCGAGGACAGGTACAGCACGGGATGAGATACAGAGTAAATCGCCCAATACACCCTCCCCATCAAACACTCCCAGGACAGGTACAGCACGGGGTTAGATACAGAGTAAATCTCCCTCTACACCGTCCCCATCAAACACACCCAGGACATGTACAGCTCGGGGTTAGATACAGAGTAAAGCTCCCTCTACATGTCCCCATCAAACTCTCCCAGCACAGGTACAGCACGGGGTTAGATTCAGAGTAAATCTCCCTCTACACTGTGCCCATCAAACGCTCCCAGCACAGGTACAGCACGGGCTTAGATACAGAGTAAATCTCCCTCGAAACCGTCCACATCAAACACTCCCAGGACAGGTACAGCACGGTGTTAGATACAGAGTAAAGCACCCTCTACACTGTCCCCTTCAAACACTCCCAGGACAGGTACAGCACGGGGTTAGATACAGAGTAAAGCACCCTCTACACTGTCCCTTTCAAACACTCCCAGGACAGGTACAGCACGGGGTTAGATACAGAGTAAATCTTCCTCTACACCGTCCCCATCAAGCACTCCCTGCAAAGGTACAGCACGGGGTTAGATACAGAGTAAAGCACCCTCTACACTGTCCCCTTCAAACACTCCCAGGACAGGTACAGCACGGGGTTAGATACAGAGAAAATCTTCCTCTACACCGTCACCATCAAACACTCCCAGGACAGGTACAGCACGGGGTTAGATACAGAGTAAAGCTCCCTCTACACCGTCCCGATCAAACACTCCCAGGACAGGTACAGCACGGGGTTAGATACAGAGTAAATCTCCCTCTACACCGTCCCCATCAAACACGCGCAGGACAGGTACAGCACGGGGTTAGATACAGAGTAAAGCTCCCTCTACACTGTCCCCATCAAACACTCCCAGGACAGGTACAGCACGCGGTTAGATACAGAGTAAAGCTCCCTCTACCCCGTCACCATCAAACACTCCCAGGACAGGTACAGCACGGGGTTAGATACAGAGTAAATCTCCCTCTACACTGTCCCCATCAAACACTCCCAGGACAGGTACAGCACGGTGTTAGATACAGAGTAAAGCTCCCTCTACACTCTCCCCATCAATCACTCCCAGGACAGGTACAGCTCGGGTTCAGATAAAGAGTAAAGCTCCCTCTACACTGTACCCTTCAAACACTCCCAGGATAGGTACAGCCCGGGGTTAGATACAGAGTAAAGCTCCAACTGCAGTGTCCCCATCAAAAACTCCCAAGACAGTAACAGCACCGGGTTAGATGCAGTGTAAATCTCGCTCTACAGTGTCCCCATCAAACACTCCCAGGACAGGTACAGCACGGGGTTAGTTACAGAGTAAATCCCCCTCTACATCGTCTCCATCAAACACTCCCAGGACAGTTACAGCACGGGGTTAGATACACAGTAAAGCTCCCTCTACACTGTCCCCATCAAACACTCCCACGATAGGTACAGGACGGGGGTAGATACAGAGTAAATCTCCCACTACACCATCCCCATCAAACACTCCCAGGACAGGTACAGCACGGTGTTCGATACAGAGTTAAATCTCCCTCTACACTGTCCCCATCAAACACTCCCAGGACAGGTACAGCACGGGATGAGATACAGAGTAAATCTCCGTCTACACTGTACCCATCAAATACTCCCAGTACAGGTACAGCACGGGGTAAAATACAGAGTTATGCTCCCTCCTCAACGTTCCCATCAAACACTCCCAGGACAGGTACAGCACGGGGTAAGATACAGAGTAAAGCTCCATCTACACTGTCCCCATCAAACACTCCCAGGACAGGTACAGCACGGGGTTAGATACAGAGTAAATCTCCCTCTACATTGTCCCCATGAAACACTCCCAGGACAGGTACAGCAGGGGGTTAGATACAGAGTAAATCTCCCTCTACACTGTCCCCATCAAACACTCCCAGGACAGGTACAGCACGGGGTTAGTTTCAGAGTAAATCTCCTTCTACACCGATCCCATCAAACACTCCCAGGACAGGTACAGCACGGGGTCAGATACAGAGTAAAGCTCCCTCTACACTGTCCCCATCAAACAGTCCCAGGACAGTTACAGCACGGGGTTAGATACAGCGTAAGGCTCCCTCTACACTCTCCCCATCAAACACTCCCAGGAGAGGTACAGCACGGAGTTAGATACAGAGTAGATCTCCCTCTAAACTATGCCCATCAAACACTCCCAGGACAAGTACAGCACGAGCTTAGATACAGAGTAAATCTCCCTCTACACCGTCCCCATCAAACAGTCCCAGGACAGGTACAGCACGGGGTTAGATACAGAGTAAATCTCCCTCTACACTGTCCCAATCAAACAATCCCAGGACAGGTAAAGCACGGGGTTAGATACAGAGTAAAGCTCCCTCTACATGTCCCCTTCAAACACTCCCAGGACAGGTACAGCAAGGGGTTAGATACAGAGTAAACCTCCCTCTACACTGTCCCCATCAAACACTCCCTGGACAGGTACAGCACGGGGTTAGATACAGAGTAGATCTCCCTCTACACTGTGCCCATCAAACACTCCCAGGACAGGTACAGCACGGGGTTAGGTACAGAGTAAATCTCCCTCTACACTTTCCCCAACAAACACTCCCATGACCGGTACAGCACGGGTTTAGATACAGAGTAAATGTCCCTCTACACTGTCCCCATCAAACATTCCCAGGACAGGTACAGCACGGGGTTAGATACAGAGTAAAGCTCCCTCTACCCCGTCACCATCAAACACTCCCAGGACAGGTACAGCACGGGGTTAGATACAGAGTAAATCTCCCTCTACACTGTCCCCATCAAACACTCCCAGGACAGGTACAGCACGGAGTTAGATACAGAGTAAAGCTCCCTCTACACTGTCCCCATCAAACAGTCCCAGGACAGTTACAGCACGGGGTTAGATACAGCGTAAGGCTCCCTCTACACTCTCCCCATCAAACACTCCCAGGAGAGGTACAGCACGGAGTTAGATACAGAGTAGATCTCCCTCTAAACTATGCCCATCAAACACTCCCAGGACAAGTACAGCACGGGTTCAGATAAAGAGTAAAGCTCCCTCTACACTGTACCCTTCAAACACTCCCAGGATAGGTACAGCCCGGGGTTAGATACAGAGTAAAGCTCCAACTGCAGTGTCCCCATCAAAAACTCCCAAGACAGTAAAAGCACCGGGTTAGATGCAGTGTAAATCTCGCTCTACAGTGTCCCCATCAAACACTCCCAGGACAGGTACAGCACGGGGTTAGTTACAGAGTAAATCCCCCTCTACATCGTCTCCATCAAACACTCCCAGGACAGGTACAGCACGGGGTTAGATACACAGTAAAGCTCCCTCTACACTGTCCCCATCAAACACTCCCACGATAGGTACAGGACGGGGGTAGATACAGAGTAAATCTCCCACTACACCATCCCCATGAAACACTCCCAGGACAGCTACAGCACGGTGTTCGATACAGAGTTAAATCTCCCTCTACACTGTCCCCATCAAACACTCCCAGGACAGGTACAGCACAGGATGAGATACAGAGTAAATCTCCGTCTACACTGTACCCATCAAATACTCCCAGTACAGGTACAGCACGGGGTAAAATACAGAGTTATGCTCCCTCCTCAACGTTCCCATCAAACACTCCCAGGACAGGTACAGCACGGGGTTAGATAGAGAGTAAAGCTCCATCTACACTGTCCCCATCAAACACTCCCAGGACAGGTACAGCACGGGGTTAGATACAGAGTAAATCTCCCTCTACATTGTCCCCATCAAACACTCCCAGGACAGGTACAGCAGGGGGTTAGATACAGAGTAAATCTCCCTCTACACTGTCCCCATCAAACACTCCCAGGACAGGTACAGCACGGGGTTAGTTACAGAGTAAATCTCCTTCTACACCGATCCCATCAAACACTCCCAGGACAGGTACAGCACGGGGTTAGATACAGAGTAAAGCTCCCTCTACACTGTCCCCATCAAACAGTCCCAGGACAGTTACAGCACGGGGTTAGATACAGCGTAAGGCTCCCTCTACACTCTCCCCATCAAACACTCCCAGGAGAGGTACAGCACGGAGTTAGATACAGAGTAGATCTCCCTCTAAACTATGCCCATCAAACACTCCCAGGACAAGTACAGCACGGGCTTAGATACAGAGTAAATCTCCCTCTACACCGTCCCCATCAAACACTCCCAGGACAGGTACAGCACGGGGTTAGATACAGAGTAAATCTCCCTCTACACTGTCCCCATCAAACACTCCCAGGACAGGTACAGCACGGGGTTAGATACAGAGTAAATCTCCCTCTACACTGTCCCAATCAAACAATCCCAGGACAGGTAAAGCACGGGGTTAGATACAGAGTAAAGCTCCCTCTACATGTCCCCATCAAACACTCCCAGGACTGGTGCAGCATGGTGTTAGATAGAGAGTAAAGCTGGCTCTACACCGTCCCCATCAAACACTCCCAGGACAGGTACAGCACGGGGTTAGATACAGAGTAAATCTACCTCTACACCATCCCCATCAAGCACTCCCAGGACAGGTACAGGACGGGTTAAGATACAGAGTAAATCTCCCTCTACACTGTCCCCATCAAACACTCCCTGGACAGGTACAGCACGGGGTTAGATACAGAGTAGATCTCCCTCTACACTGTGCCCATCAAACACTCCCAGGACAGGTACAGCACGGGGTTAGGTACAGAGTAAATCTCCCTCTACACTTTCCCCAACAAACACTCCCATGACCGGTACAGCACGGGTTTAGATACAGAGTAAATGTCCCTCTACACTGTCCCCATCAAACATTCCCAGGACAGGTACAGCACGGGGTTAGATACAGAGTAAAGCTCCCTCTACCCCGTCACCATCAAACACTCCCAGGACAGGTACAGCTCGGGTTCAGATAAAGAGTAAAGCTCCCTCTACACTGTACCCTTCAAACACTCCCAGGACAGGTACAGCACGGAGTTAGATACAGAGTAAAGCTCCCTCTACACTCTCCCCATCAATCACTCCCAGGACAGGTACAGCTCGGGTTCAGATAAAGAGTAAAGCTCCCTCTACACTGTACCCTTCAAACACTCCCAGGATAGGTACAGCCCGGGGTTAGATACAGAGTAAAGCTCCAACTGCAGTGTCCCCATCAAAAACTCCCAAGACAGTAAAAGCACCGGGTTAGATGCAGTGTAAATCTCGCTCTACAGTGTCCCCATCAAACACTCCCAGGACAGGTACAGCACGGGGTTAGTTACAGAGTAAATCCCCCTCTACATCGTCTCCATCAAACACTCCCAGGACAGGTACAGCACGGGGTTAGATACACAGTAAAGCTCCCTCTACACTGTCCCCATCAAACACTCCCACGATAGGTACAGGACGGGGGTAGATACAGAGTAAATCTCCCACTACACCATCCCCATCAAACACTCCCAGGACAGCTACAGCACGGTGTTCGATACAGAGTTAAATCTCCCTCTACACTGTCCCCATCAAACACTCCCAGGACAGGTACAGCACGGGATGAGATACAGAGTAAATCTCCGTCTACACTGTACCCATCAAATACTCCCAGTACAAGTACAGCACGGGGTAAAATACAGAGTTATGCTCCCTCCTCAACGTTCCCATCAAAGACTCCCAGGACAGGTACAGCACGGGGTTAGATAGAGAGTAAAGCTCCATCTACACTGTCCCCATCAAACACTCCCAGGACAGGTACAGCACGGGGTTAGATACAGAGTAAATCTCCCTCTACATTGTCCCCATCAAACACTCCCAGGACAGGTACAGCAGGGGGTTAGATACAGAGTAAATCTCCCTCTACACTGTCCCCATCAAACACTCCCAGGACAGGTACAGCACGGGGTTAGTTACAGAGTAAATCTCCTTCTACACCGATCCCATCAAACACTCCCAGGACAGGTACAGCACGGGGTTAGATACAGAGTAAAGCTCCCTCTACACTGTCCCCATCAAACAGTCCCAGGACAGTTACAGCACGGGGTTAGATACAGCGTAAGGCTCCCTCTACACTCTCCCCATCAAACACTCCCAGGAGAGGTACAGCACGGAGTTAGATACAGAGTAGATCTCCCTCTAAACTATGCCCATCAAACACTCCCAGGACAAGTACAGCACGGGCTTAGATACAGAGTAAATCTCCCTCTACACCGTCCCCATCAAACACTCCCAGGACAGGTACAGCACGGGGTTAGATACAGAGTAAATCTCCCTCTACACTGTCCCCATCAAACACTCCCAGGACAGGTACAGCACGGGGTTAGATACAGAGTAAATCTCCCTCTACACTGTCCCAATCAAACAATCCCAGGACAGGTAAAGCACGGGGTTAGATACAGAGTAAAGCTCCCTCTACATGTCCCCATCAAACACTCCCAGGACTGGTGCAGCATGGTGTTAGATAGAGAGTAAAGCTGGCTCTACACCGTCCCCATCAAACACTCCCAGGACAGGTACAGCACGGGGTTAGATACAGAGTAAATCTACCTCTACACCATCCCCATCAAGCACTCCCAGGACAGGTACAGGACGGGTTAAGATACAGAGTAAATCTCCCTCTACACTGTCCCCATCAAACACTCCCTGGACAGGTACAGCACGGGGTTAGATACAGAGTAGATCTCCCTCTACACTGTGCCCATCAAACACTCCCAGGACAGGTACAGCACGGGGTTAGGTACAGAGTAAATCTCCCTCTACACTTTCCCCAACAAACACTCCCATGACCGGTACAGCACGGGTTTAGATACAGAGTAAATGTCCCTCTACACTGTCCCCATCAAACATTCCCAGGACAGGTACAGCACGGGGTTAGATACAGAGTAAAGCTCCCTCTACCCCGTCACCATCAAACACTCCCAGGACAGGTACAGCTCGGGTTCAGATAAAGAGTAAAGCTCCCTCTACACTGTACCCTTCAAACACTCCCAGGACAGGTACAGCACGGAGTTAGATACAGAGTAAAGCTCCCTCTACACTCTCCCCATCAATCACTCCCAGGACAGGTACAGCTCGGGTTCAGATAAAGAGTAAAGCTCCCTCTACACTGTACCCTTCAAACACTCCCAGGATAGGTACAGCCCGGGGTTAGATACAGAGTAAAGCTCCAACTGCAGTGTCCCCATCAAAAACTCCCAAGACAGTAAAAGCACCGGGTTAGATGCAGTGTAAATCTCGCTCTACAGTGTCCCCATCAAACACTCCCAGGACAGGTACAGCACGGGGTTAGTTACAGAGTAAATCCCCCTCTACATCGTCTCCATCAAACACTCCCAGGACAGGTACAGCACGGGGTTAGATACACAGTAAAGCTCCCTCTACACTGTCCCCATCAAACACTCCCACGATAGGTACAGGACGGGGGTAGATACAGAGTAAATCTCCCACTACACCATCCCCATCAAACACTCCCAGGACAGCTACAGCACGGTGTTCGATACAGAGTTAAATCTCCCTCTACACTGTCCCCATCAAACACTCCCAGGACAGGTACAGCACGGGATGAGATACAGAGTAAATCTCCGTCTACACTGTACCCATCAAATACTCCCAGTACAAGTACAGCACGGGGTAAAATACAGAGTTATGCTCCCTCCTCAACGTTCCCATCAAAGACTCCCAGGACAGGTACAGCACGGGGTTAGATAGAGAGTAAAGCTCCATCTACACTGTCCCCATCAAACACTCCCAGGACAGGTACAGCACGGGGTTAGATACAGAGTAAATCTCCCTCTACATTGTCCCCATCAAACACTCCCAGGACAGGTACAGCAGGGGGTTAGATACAGAGTAAATCTCCCTCTACACTGTCCCCATCAAACACTCCCAGGACAGGTACAGCACGGGGTTAGTTACAGAGTAAATCTCCTTCTACACCGATCCCATCAAACACTCCCAGGACAGGTACAGCACGGGGTTAGATACAGAGTAAAGCTCCCTCTACACTGTCCCCATCAAACAGTCCCAGGACAGTTACAGCACGGGGTTAGATACAGCGTAAGGCTCCCTCTACACTCTCCCCATCAAACACTCCCAGGAGAGGTACAGCACGGAGTTAGATACAGAGTAGATCTCCCTCTAAACTATGCCCATCAAACACTCCCAGGACAAGTACAGCACGGGCTTAGATACAGAGTAAATCTCCCTCTACACCGTCCCCATCAAACACTCCCAGGACAGGTACAGCACGGGGTTAGATACAGAGTAAATCTCCCTCTACAATGTCCCCATCAAACACTCCCAGGACAGTTACAGCACGGGGTTAGATACAGAGTAAATCTCCCTCTACACTGTCCCAATCAAACAATCCCAGGACAGGTAAAGCACGGGGTTAGATACAGAGTAAAGCTCCCTCTACATGTCCCCATCAAACACTCCCAGGACTGGTGCAGCATGGTGTTAGATAGAGAGTAAAGCTGGCTCTACACCGTCCCCATCAAACACTCCCAGGACAGGTACAGCACGGGGTTAGATACAGAGTAAATCTACCTCTACACCATCCCCATCAAGCACTCCCAGGACAGGTACAGGACGGGTTAAGATACAGAGTAAATCTCCCTCTACACTGTCCCCATCAAACACTCCCTGGACAGGTACAGCACGGGGTTAGATACAGAGTAGATCTCCCTCTACACTGTGCCCATCAAACACTCCCAGGACAGGTACAGCACGGGGTTAGGTACAGAGTAAATCTCCCTCTACACTTTCCCCAACAAACACTCCCATGACCGGTACAGCACGGGTTTAGATACAGAGTAAATGTCCCTCTACACTGTCCCCATCAAACATTCCCAGGACAGGTACAGCACGGGGTTAGATACAGAGTAAAGCTCCCTCTACCCCGTCACCATCAAACACTCCCAGGACAGGTACAGCTCGGGTTCAGATAAAGAGTAAAGCTCCCTCTACACTGTACCCTTCAAACACTCCCAGGATAGGTACAGCCCGGGGTTAGATCCAGAGTAAAGTTCCAACTGCAGTGTCCCCATCAAAAACTCCCAAGACAGTAACAGCACCGGGTTAGATGCAGTGTAAATCTCGCTCTACAGTGTCCCCATCAAACACTCCCAGGACAGGTACAGCACGGGGTTAGTTACAGAGTAAATCCCCCTCTACATCGTCTCCATCAAACACTCCCAGGACATGTACAGCACGGGGTTAGATACACACTAAAGCTCCCTCTACACTGTCCCCATCAAACACTCCCACGATAGGTACAGGACGGGGGTAGATACAGAGTAAATCTCCCACTACACCATCCCCATCAAACACTCGCAGGACAGGTACAGCACGGTGTTCGATACAGAGTTAAATCTCCCTCTACACTGTCCCCATCAAACACTCCCAGGACAGGTACAGCACGGGATGAGATACAGAGTAAATCTCCGTCTACACTGTACCCATCAAATACTCCCAGTACAGGTACAGCACGGGGTAAAATACAGAGTTATGCTCCCTCCTCAACGTTCCCATCAAACACTCCCAGGACAGGTACAGCACGGGGTTAGATAGAGAGTAAAGCTCCATCTACACTGTCCCCATCAAACACTCCCAGGACAGGTACAGCACGGGGTTAGATACAGAGTAAATCTCCCTCTACATTGTCCCCATCAAACACTCCCAGGACAGGTACAGCAGGGGGTTAGATACAGAGTAAATCTCCCTCTACACTGTCCCCATCCAACACTCCCAGGACAGGTACAGCACGGGGTTAGATACAGAGTAAATCTCCTTCTACACCGATCCCATCAAACACTCCCAGGACAGGCACAGCACGGGGTTAGATACAGAGTGAATCTCCCTCTACACCGTCCCCATCAAACACTCCCAGGACAGGTACAGCAGGGGGTTAGATACAGAGTAAATCTCCCTCTACACTGTCCCCATCAAACACTCCCAGGACAGGTACAGCACGGGGTTAGATACAGAGTAAATCTCCTTCTACACCGATCCCATCAAACACTCCCAGGACAGGCACAGCACGGGGTTAGATACAGAGTGAATCTCCCTCTACACCGTCCCCATCAAACACTCCCAGGACAGGTACAGCACGGGGTTAGATACAGAGTAAAGCTCCCTCTACACTGTCCCCATCAAACAGTCCCAGGACAGTTACAGCACGGGGTTAGATACAGCGTAAGGCTCCCTCTACACTCTCCCCATCAAACACTCCCAGGAGAGGTACAGCACGGAGTTAGATACAGAGTAGATCTCCCTCTAAACTATGCCCATCAAACACTCCCAGGACAGGTACAGCACGGGGTTAGATACAGAGTAAATCTCCTTCTACACCGTCCCCAACAAACACTCCCAGGACAGGTAAAGCACGGGGTTAGGTACAGTGTAAATCTCCCTCTACACTGACCCATCAAACACTCCCAGGACAGGTACAACACGGGGTTAGATACACAGTAAAGCTCCCTCTGCACCGTCCCCATCAATCACTCCGAGGACAGGTACAGCACGGAATGAGATGCAGAGTAAATCGCCCTATACACCCTCCCGTTCAAACACTCCCAGGACAGGTACAGCACGGGATTAGATACAGAGTAAATCTTCCTCTACACTGTCCCCATCAAGCACTCACTGCAAAGGTACAGCACGGGTTTAGATACAGAGTAAAACTTCCTCTACACCGTCACCATCAAACACTCCCAGGACAGGTACAGCACGGGGTTAGATACAGAGTAAATCTCCCTCTACACTGTCCCCATCAAACACTCCCAAGACAGTTACAGCACGGGGTTAGATACAGAGTAAAGCTCCCTCTGGAGTGTCCCCAACAAACACTCCCAGGACAGTTACAGCATGGGGTTAGGTAGAGTGTAAATCTCCCTCTAAACTGTCCCCATCAAACACTCCCAGGACAGGTACAACACGGTGTTAGATACACAGTAAAGCTCCCTCTACACATTCCCCATCATAGACTCCCAGGACAGGTACAGCACGGAATTTAATACAGAGTAAAGCACCCTCTGCACCGTCCCCATCAATCACTCCGAGGACAGGTACAGCACGGGGTTAGATACAGAGTAAATCTCCCTCTACACCGTCCCCATCAAACACACCCAGGACATGTACAGCACGGGGTTAGATACAGAGTAAAGCTCCCTCTACATGTCCCCATCAAACTCTCCCAGCACAGGTACAGCATGGGGTTAGATACAGAGTTAATCTCCCTCTACACTGTGCCCATCAAACGCTCCCAGCACAGGTACAGCACGGGCTTAGATACAGAGTAAATCTCCCTCGAAACCGTCCACATCAAACACTCCCAGGACAGGTACAGCACGGGGTTAGATACAGAGTAAATCTCCCTCTACACCGTCCCCATCAAACACACCCAGGACATGTACAGCACGGGGTTAGATACAGAGTAAAGGTCCCTCTACATGTCCCCATCAAACTCTCCCAGCACAGGTACAGCACGGGGTTAGATACAGAGTTAATCTCCCTCTACACTGTGCCCATCAAACGCTCCCAGCACAGGTACAGCACGGGCTTAGATAGAGAGTAAATCTCCCTCGAAACCGTCCACATCAAACACTCCCAGGACAGGTACAGCACGGGGTTAGATACAGAGTAAAGCACCCTCTACACTGTCCCCTTCAAACACTCCCAGGACAGGTACAGCACGGGGTTAGATACAGAGTAAATCTTCCTCTACACCGTCCCCATCAAGCACTCCCTGCAAAGGTACAGCACGGGGTTAGATACAGAGTAAAGCACCCTCTACACTGTCCCCAATAAACACTCCAAGGACCGGTACAGCTCGGGTTTAGATACAGAGTAAATCTCCCTCTACACTGTCCCCATCAAACATTCCCAAGACAGTTACAGCACGGAGTTAGATACAGAGTAGATCTCCCTCTAAACTATGGCCATCAAACACTCCCAGGACAGGTAAAGCACATGGTTAGATACAGAGTAAATCTCCCTCTACACCGTCCCCATCAAACACTCCCAGGACAGGTACAGCACGGGGTTAGATACTGAGTAAATCTCCCTCTACACTGTCCCCATCAAACTCTCCCAGGACAGGTACAGCACGGGGTTAGATACAGAGTAAATCTCCCTCCACACCGTCCCCATCAAACACTCCCAGGACAGGTACAGCACGGGG
Organism: Isurus oxyrinchus; assembly: GCA_026770705.1. NCBI lineage: Eukaryota > Metazoa > Chordata > Chondrichthyes > Lamniformes > Lamnidae > Isurus > Isurus oxyrinchus. The sequence goes on from JANJGN010001780.1 coordinate 72,379, forward strand.
TTAGATACAGAGTAAAGCTCCATCTACACTTCCCCATCAAACACTCGCAGGACAGGTACAGCACAGGGTTAGATACAGAGTAAAGCTCCCTCTACACTGTCCCCAAAAAACACTCCCTGGACAGGTACAGCACGGGGTTAGATACAGAGTAAATCTCCCACTACACTGTCCCCATCAAACACTCCCAAGACAGTTACAGCACGGGGTTAGATACAGAGTAAAGCTCCCTCTACACCGTCCCCATCAAACACTCCCAGGACAGGTACAGCACGGGGTTAGATACAGAGTAAAGCTCCCTCTACAGTGTCCCCATCAAACACACCCAGGACAGGTACAGCACGGTGTTAGATACAGAGTAAAGCTCCATCTGCAGTGTCCCCATCAAACACTCCCAGGACAGGTACAGCACGGGTTTAGATACAGAGTAAATCTCCCTCTACACTGTCCCTATCAAACACTCCCAGGACAGGTAGAGCAGGGGGTTAGATACTGAGTAAATCTCCCTCGACACTGTCCCCATCAAACACTCCCAGAACAGGTACAGCACGGGTTTAGATACAGAGTAAATCTCCCTCTACACCGTCCCCATCAAACACTCCCAGGACTGTGACAACAGGTGGTTAGATACAGAGTAAAGCTCCCTCTTCACTGTCCCCATCAAACACTCCCAGGACAGGTACAGCACGGGGTTAGATACAGAGTAAATCTCCCTCTACACTGTCCCCATCAAACACTGCCAGGACAGGTACAACATGGGGTTACATAGAGAGTAAATCTCCCTCTACACCATGCCCATCAAACACTCCCAGGACAGGTACAGCACGGGGTTAGATACAGAGTACAGCTCCCTCTACACTGTCCCCATCAAACAGTCCCAGGACAGTTACAGCACGGGGTTAGATACAGCGTAAGGCTCCCTCTACACTCTCCCCATCAATAACTCACAGGACAGGAAAAGCACGGGGTTAGATACAGAGTTGATCTCCCTCTAAACTATGGCCATCAAACACTCCCAGGACAGGTACAGCACGGGCTTAGATACAGAGTAAATCTCCCTGTACACCGTCCCCATCAAACACTCCCAGGACAGTTACAGCACGCGGTTAGATACAGAGTAAATCTACCTCAACACCGTCCCCAACAAACACTCCCAGGATAGGGACAGCACGGGGTAAGATACAGAGTAAAGCACCCTCTACACCGTCCCCATCAAACACTCACAGGAGAGGAAAAGCACGGGGTTAGATACAGTGTAAAACTCCCTCTACACTGTCCCCATTAAGAACACTCCCAGGACAGGTACAACATGGGGTTAGATACACAGTAAATCTCCCTCTACACTGTCCCCATCAAACACTCCCAGGAGAGATGCAGCACGGGGTTAGATACCGATTAAATCTCCCTCTACACTGTCCCCATCAAACACTCCCAGGACAGGTACAGCACGGGGTTAGATACAGAGTAAAGCTCCCTCTACACCATCCCCATCAAACACTCCCAGGACAGGTACAGAACGGGGTTAGATACAGAGTAAATCTCCGTCTACACTGTCCCCATCAAACAGTCCCAAGACAGGTACAGCACGGGGTTAGATACAGAGTAAATCTCCCTCTGCACTGTCCCCATCAAACACTCCCAGGACAGGTACAGCACTGGGTTAGATACAGAGTAAATCTCCCTCTACACTGTCCACATCAAACACTCCCAGGACAGGTACAGCACGGGGTTATATACAGAGTAAAGCTCCCTCTACACTGTCCCCATCAAACACTCCCAGGACAGGTACAGCACGGTGTTAGATACAGAGTAAATCTCCCTCTACACCGTCCCCATCAAACACTCCCAGGACAGGTACAGCACGGGGTTAGATACAGAGTAAATCTCCCTCTACACCGTCCCCATCAAACACTCCCAGGACAGGTACAGCACGGTGTTAGATACAGAGTAAATCTCCCTCTACACCGTCCCCATCAAACACTCCCAGGACAGGTACAGCACGGGGTTAGATACAGAGTAAATCTCCCTCTACACTGTCCCCATCAAACACTCCCAGGACAGGTACAGCACGGGGTTAGATACCGATTAAATCTCCCACTACACCATCCCCATCAAACACTCCCAGGACAGGTACAGCACGTGGTTAGATACAGAGTAAAGTTCTCTCTACATTGTCCCCATCAAACACTCCCAGGACAGGTACAGCACGGTGTTAGATACAGAGTAAATCTCCCTCTACACTGTCCCCATCAAACTCTCCCAGTACAGGTACAGCACGGGGTTAGATACAGAGTAAAGCTCCCTCTACAACGTCCCCATCAAACACTCCCAGGACAAGTGCAGCACGGGGTTAGATACAGAGTAAAGCTCCATCTACACTTCCCCATCAAACACTCCCAGGACAGGTACAGCACGGGGTTTGATCCAGATGAAATGTCCCTCTACACCATCCCCATCAAACACTCACAGGACAATTACAGCACGGGTTTAGATACAAAGTAAAGCTCCCTCTACACTGTCCCCATCAAACACTCCCAGGACAGTTATAGCACGGGGTGAGATACAGAGTAAAGCACCCTCTAAACTGTGCCCATCAAACACTCCCAGGACAGGTACAGCACGAGGTTAGATACAGAGTAAATCTCCCTCTACACTGTCCACATCAAACACTCCCAAGACAGATACAGCACGGGGTTAGATTCAGAGTAAAGCTCCCTCTACACTCTCCCCATCAAACGCTCCCAAGACAGTAAGAGCACCGGGTAATATAAAGAGTAAATCTCCCACTACACTGTCCCCATCAAACAATCCCAGGACAGGTACAGCATTGTGTTAGATAGAGAGTAAATCTCCCTCTACACCATCCCCAACAAAGACTCACAGGAGAGGTAAAGCACGGGGTTAGATACAGTGTAAAACTCCCTCTACACTGTCCCCATCAAACACTCGCAGGACAGGTACAACATGGGGTTAGATACACTGTAAAGCTCCGTCTGCACTGTCCCCATCAAACACTCCCAGGACAGGTACAGCACGGAGTTAGATAGAGAGTAAAGCTCCCTCTACACCGTACCCATCAAACACTCCCAGGACAGGTACAGCACCGGGTTAGATACAGAGTAAAGTTCTCTCTTCATTGCCCCCATAAAACACTCCCAGGACAGGTACAGCACGGTGTTAGATACAGAGTTAATTTCCCTCTACACTATCCCCATCAAACACTCGCAGGACAGGTACAGCACGTGGTTAGATACAGAGTAAATCTCCCAGTACACCGTCCCCATCAAACACTCCCAGGACAGGAACAGCACGGGGTTAGATACAAAGTAAAGCTCCCTCTACAACGTTCCCATCAAACACTCCCAGGACAGGTACAGCACGGGGTTAGATACAGAGTAAAGCTCCATCTACACCGTCCCCATTAAAGACTCCCAGGACAGGTACAGCACGGGGTTTGATCCAGATTAAATGTCCCTCTACACCGTCCCCATCAAACACTCCCAGGACTGTTACAGCACGGGGTGAGATACAGAGTAAATCTCCCTCCACACACTCCCCAACAAACACTCCCAGGACAGGGAAAGCACGGGGTTAGATAGAGTGTAAATCTCCCTCTACACAATCCCCATCATACACTCCCAGGACAGGTACAGCACGGGGTGAGATACAGAGTAAATCGCCCTATACACACTGCGCATCAAACACTCCCAGGACAGGTACAGCACAGGGTTAGATACAGTGGAAAGCTCCCTCTACACCGCCCCATCAAACACACCCAGGACAGGTACAGCACAGTGTAAGATACAGAGTAAAGGTCCCTCTAAACTCTCCCCATCAAACACTCCCAGGAAAGGGACAGCACGGGGTTAGATACAGAGTAAATCTCCCTCTACACCGTCCCCATCAGACTCTCCCAGGACAGGTACAGCACGGGGTTAGACACAGAGTAAATATCCCTCAACACCGTCCCCATCAAACACTCCCAGGACAGGTACAGCACGGGGTTAGATACAGAGTAAATCTCCCTCTACACTGTCCCCATCAAACAATCCCAGGACATGTATAGCACGGGGTTAGATACAGAGTAAATCTGCCTCTACACAGTCCCCATCAAACACTCCCAGGACAGGAACAGCACGGGGTTTGATACAGAGTAAATCTCCCTCTACACTGTCCCCATCAAACACTCCCAGGACAAGTACAGCACGGGGTTAGATACAGAGTAAAGCACCCTCTACACCGTCCCCATCAAACACTCCCTGGACTGGTGCAGCACGGGGTTAGATACAGAGTAAAGCTCCCTCTACACTGTCCCCATCAAACACACCCAAGACAGTAACAGCACCGGGTTAGATACAGTGTAAATCTCCCTCTACACTGTCCCCATCAAACACTCCCAGGACAGGTAGAGCAGGGCGTTAGATACTGAGTAAATCTCCCTCTTCACTGTCCCCATTAAACACTCCCAGGACAGGTACAGCACGGGGTTAGATACCGAGTAAATCTCCCTCTACACTGTCCCCAACAAACACTCCCATGACCGGTACAGCACGGGTTTAGATACAGAGTAAATGTCCCTCTACACTGTCCCCATCAAACACTCCCAGGGCAGGTACAGCACGGGGTGAGATACAGAGTAAAGCGCCCTCTACACTGTCCCCATCAAACACTTCCAAAACAGTTACAGCACGGGGTGAGATACAGAGTAAATCTCCCTCTACACCGTCCCCAACAAACACTCCCAGGACATGTACAGCACGGGGTTAGATACAGAGTAAATCTCCTTCTACACCGTCCCCAACAAACACTCCCAGGACAGGTAAAGCACGGGGTTAGGTACAGTGTAAATCTCCCTCTACACTGACCCATCAAACACTCCCAGGATAGTTACAACACGGGGTAAGATACACAGTAAGGCTCTCTCTACACATTCCCCATCATAGACTCCCAGGACAGGTACAGCACGGAATAAAATACAGAGTAAAGCTCCCTCTGCACCGTCCCCATCAATCACTCCGAGGACAGGTACAGCACGGAATGAGATTCAGAGTAAATCGCCCTATACACCCTCCCGTTCAAACACTCCCAGGACAGGTACAGCACGGGGTTAGATACAGAGTAAATCTTCCTCTACACTGTCCCCATCAAGCACTCACTGCAAAGGTACAGCACGGGGTTAGATACAGAGTAAAACTTCCTCTACACCGTCACCATCAAACACTCCCAGGACAGGTACAGCACGGGGTTAGATACAGAGTAAATCTCCCTCTACACTGTCCCCATCAAACACTCCCAGGACAGGTACAGCACGCGGTTAGACACAGAGTAAATCTCCCTCTACACTGTCCCCATCAAACACTCCCAGGACAGGCACAGCACGGGGTTAGATACAGAGTAAATCTCCTTCTACACGGTCCCCATCAAACACTCCCAGGACAGGTACAGCACGGGGCTAGATACAGCGTAATGCTCCCTCTACACTCTCCCCATCAAACGCTCCCAGGACAGGTACAGCACGGGCTTAGATACAGAGTAAATCTCCCTCTACACCGTCCCCAATAAACACTCCAAGGACCGGAACAGCACGGGTTTAGATACAGAGTAAATCTCCCTCTACACTGTCCCCAATAAACACTCCAAGGACCGGTACAGCACGGGTTTAGATACAGTGTAAATTTCCCTCTACACCGTCCCCATCAAACATTCCCAAGACAGTTACAGCACGGGGTTAAATACAGAGTAAATATCGCTCTACACCGTCCCCATCAAACACTCCCAGGACAGGTACAGCACGGGGTTAGATACAGAGTAAATCTCCCTCTACACTGTCCCCAACAAACACTCCCAGGACAGGTGCAGCACGGGGTGAGATACAGAGTAAAGCTCCCTCTACACTGTCCCCATCAAACACTCCCAGGATAGGTACAGCACGAGGTAAGATACAGAGTAAATCTCCCTCTACAGTGTCCCCATCAAACACTCCCAAGACAGTAACAGCACCGCATTAGGTACAGTGTAAATCTCCCACTACACTGTCCCCATCAAACACTCCCAGGATAGGTACAGCACGAGGTAAGATACAGAGTAAATCTCCCTCTACACTGTCCCCATCAAACACTCCCAAGACAGTTACAGCACGGGGTTAGATACAGAGTAGATCTCCCTCTAAACTATGGCCATCAAACACTCCCAGGACAGGTACAGCACGGGGTTAGATAAAGAGTAAAGCTCCCTCTACACTGTCCACATCAAACACTCCCAGGACAGGTACAGCACGGGGTAAGATACAGAGTAAATCTCCCTCTACACTGTCCACATCAAACACTCCCAGGACAGGTACAGCACGGGGTAAGATACAGAGTAAATCTCCCTCTACACTGTCCCCATCAAACACTCCCAGGACAGGTACAGCACGGGGTTAGATACAGAGTAAAACTCCCTCTACACTGTCCCCATCAAACACACCCAAGACAGTAACAGCACGGGGTAAGATACAGAGTAAATATCCCTCTACACTGTCCACATCAAACACTCCCAGGACAGGTACAGCACGGGGTTAGATACAGAGTAAATCTCCCTCTACACCGTCCCCATCAAACACTCCCAGGACAGGTACAGCATGGGGTTAGATACAGAGTAAAGCTCCCGCTACACTGTCCCCATCAAACACTCCCAGGATAGGTACAGCACGGGGTTAGATACCGATTAAATCTCCCACTACAGCATCCCCATCAAACACTCCCAGGACAGGTACAGCACGTGGTTAGATACAGAGTAAAGTTCTCTCTTCATTGTCCCCATCAAACACTCCCAGGACAGGTACAGCATGGTGTTAGATACAGAGTAAATCTCCCTCTACACTGTCCCCATCAAACTCTCCCAGTACAGGTACAGCACGGGGTTAGATACAGAGTAAAGCTCCCTCTACACCGTCCCCATCAAACACACCCAGGACAGGTACAGCACGGGGTTAGATACAGAGTAAAGCTCCCTCTACAACATCCCCATCAAACACTCCCAGGACAGGTACAGCACGGGGTTAGATACAGAGTAAAGCTCCATCTACACTTCCCCATCAAACACTCCCAGGACAGGTACAGCACGGGGTTTGATCCAGATGAAATGTCCCTCTACACCATCCCCATCAAACACTCACAGGACAATTACAGCACGGGTTTAGATACAAAGTAAAGCTCCCTCTACACTGTCCCCATCAAACACTCCCAGGACAGGTATAGCACGGGGTGAGATACAGAGTAAAGCGCCCTCTAAACTGTGCCCATCAAACACTCCCAGGACAGGTACAGCACGAGGTTAGATACAGAGTAAATCTACCTCTACACCGTCCCCAACAAACACTCCCAGGATAGGGACAGCACGGGGTTAGATACAGAGTAAAGCACCCTCTACACCGTCCCCATCAAACACTCACAGGAGAGGAAAAGCACGGGGTTAGATACAGTGTAAAACTCCCTCTACACTGTCCCCATTAAAAACACTCCCAGGACAGGTACAACATGGGGTTAGATACACAGTAAATCTCCCTCTACACTGTCCCCATCAAACACTCCCAGGAGAGATGCAGCACGGGGTTAGATACCGATTAAATCTCCCTCTACACTGTCCCCATCAAACACTCCCAGGACAGGTACAGCACGGGGTTAGATACAGAGTAAAGCTCCCTCTACACCATCCCCATCAAACACTCCCAGGACAGGTACAGCACGGGGTTAGATACAGATTAAATCTCCGTCTACACTGTCCCCATCAAACAGTCCCAGGACAGGTACAGCACGGGGTTAGATACAGAGTAAATCTCCCTCTGCACTGTCCCCATCAAACACTCCCAGGACAGGTACAGCACTGGGTTAGATACAGAGTAAATCTCCCTCTGCACTGTCCCCATCAAACACTCCCAGGACTGGTACAGCACGGGGTTAGATATAGAGTAAATCTCCCTCTACACTGTCCCCATCAAACACTCCCAGGACAGGTACAGCACGGTGTTAGATACAGAGTAAATCTCCCTCTACACCGTCCCCATCAAACACTCCCAGGACAGGTACAGCACGGGGTTAGATACAGAGTAAATCTCCCTCTACACTGTCCTCATCAAACACTCCCAGGACAGGTACAGCACGGGGTTATATACAGAGTAAAGCTCCCTCTACACTGTCCCCATCAAACACTCCCAGGACAGGTACAGCACGGTGTTAGATACAGAGTAAATCTCCCTCTACACCGTCCCCATCAAACACTCCCAGGACAGGTACAGCACGGGGTTAGATACAGAGTAAATCTCCCTCTACACCGTCCCCATCAAACACTCCCAGGACAGGTACAGCACGGTGTTAGATACAGAGTAAATCTCCCTCTACACCGTCCCCATCAAACACTCCCAGGACAGGTACAGCACGGGGTTAGATACAGAGTAAATCTCCCTCTACACTGTCCCCATCAAACACTCCCAGGACAGGTACAGCAGGGGGTTAGATACCGATTAAATCTCCCACTACACCATCCCCATCAAACACTCCCAGGACAGGTACAGCACGTGGTTAGATACAGAGTAAAGTTCTCTCTTCATTGTCCCCATCAAACACTCCCAGGACAGGTACAGCACGGTGTTAGATACAGAGTAAATCTCCCTCTACACTGTCCCCATCAAACTCTCCCAGTACAGGTACAGCACGGGGTTAGATACAGAGTAAAGCTCCCTCTACAACGTCCCCATCAAACACTCCCAGGACAGGTGCAGCACGGGGTTAGATACAGAGTAAAGCTCCCTCTGGAGTGTCCCCAACAAACACTCCCAGGACAGTTACAGCATGGGGTTAGGTAGAGTGTAAATCTCCCTCTAAACTGTCCCCATCAAACACTCCCAGGACAGGTACAACACGGTGTTAGATACACAGTAAAGCTCCCTCTACACATTCCCCATCATAGACTCCCAGGACAGGTACAGCACGGAATTTAATACAGAGTAAAGCACCCTCTGCACCGTCCCCATCAATCACTCCGAGGACAGGTACAGCACGGGGTTAGATACAGAGTAAATCTCCCTCTACACCGTCCCCATCAAACACACCCAGGACATGTACAGCACGGGGTTAGATACAGAGTAAAGCTCCCTCTACATGTCCCCATCAAACTCTCCCAGCACAGGTACAGCATGGGGTTAGATACAGAGTTAATCTCCCTCTACACTGTGCCCATCAAACGCTCCCAGCACAGGTACAGCACGGGCTTAGATACAGAGTAAATCTCCCTCGAAACCGTCCACATCAAACACTCCCAGGACAGGTACAGCACGGGGTTAGATACAGAGTAAATCTCCCTCTACACCGTCCCCATCAAACACACCCAGGACATGTACAGCACGGGGTTAGATACAGAGTAAAGGTCCCTCTACATGTCCCCATCAAACTCTCCCAGCACAGGTACAGCACGGGGTTAGATACAGAGTTAATCTCCCTCTACACTGTGCCCATCAAACGCTCCCAGCACAGGTACAGCACGGGCTTAGATACAGAGTAAATCTCCCTCGAAACCGTCCACATCAAACACTCCCAGGACAGGTACAGCACGGGGTTAGATACAGAGTAAAGCACCCTCTACACTGTCCCCTTCAAACACTCCCAGGACAGGTACAGCACGGGGTTAGATACAGAGTAAATCTTCCTCTACACCGTCCCCATCAAGCACTCCCTGCAAAGGTACAGCACGGGGTTAGATACAGAGTAAAGCACCCTCTACACTGTCCCCAATAAACACTCCAAGGACCGGTACAGCTCGGGTTTAGATACAGAGTAAATCTCCCTCTACACTGTCCCCATCAAACATTCCCAAGACAGTTACAGCACGGAGTTAGATACAGAGTAGATCTCCCTCTAAACTATGGCCATCAAACACTCCCAGGACAGGTAAAGCACATGGTTAGATACAGAGTAAATCTCCCTCTACACCGTCCCCATCAAACACTCCCAGGACAGGTACAGCACGGGGTTAGATACAGAGTAAATCTCCCTCTACACTGTCCCCATCAAACTCTCCCAGGACAGGTACAGCACGGGGTTAGATACAGAGTAAATCTCCCTCCACACCGTCCCCATCAAACACTCCCAGGACAGGTACAGCACGGGGTTAGATACAGAGTAAAGCTCCATCTACACTTCCCCATCAAACACTCGCAGGACAGGTACAGCACAGGGTTAGATACAGAGTAAAGCTCCCTCTACACTGTCCCCAAAAAACACTCCCTGGACAGGTACAGCACGGGGTTAGATACAGAGTAAATCTCCCACTACACTGTCCCCATCAAACACTCCCAAGACAGTTACAGCACGGGGTTAGATACAGAGTAAAGCTCCCTCTACACCGTCCCCATCAAACACTCCCAGGACAGGTACAGCACGGGGTTAGATACAGAGTAAAGCTCCCTCTACAGTGTCCCCATCAAACACACCCAGGACAGGTACAGCACGGTGTTAGATACAGAGTAAAGCTCCATCTGCAGTGTCCCCATCAAACACTCCCAGGACAGGTACAGCACGGGTTTAGATACAGAGTAAATCTCCCTCTACACTGTCCCTATCAAACACTCCCAGGACAGGTAGAGCAGGGGGTTAGATACTGAGTAAATCTCCCTCGACACTGTCCCCATCAAACACTCCCAGAACAGGTACAGCACGGGTTTAGATACAGAGTAAATCTCCCTCTACACCGTCCCCATCAAACACTCCCAGGACTGTGACAACAGGTGGTTAGATACAGAGTAAAGCTCCCTCTTCACTGTCCCCATCAAACACTCCCAGGACAGGTACAGCACGGGGTTAGATACAGAGTAAATCTCCCTCTACACTGTCCCCATCAAACACTGCCAGGACAGGTACAACATGGGGTTACATAGAGAGTAAATCTCCCTCTACACCATGCCCATCAAACACTCCCAGGACAGGTACAGCACGGGGTTAGATACAGAGTACAGCTCCCTCTACACTGTCCCCATCAAACAGTCCCAGGACAGTTACAGCACGGGGTTAGATACAGCGTAAGGCTCCCTCTACACTCTCCCCATCAATAACTCACAGGACAGGAAAAGCACGGGGTTAGATACAGAGTTGATCTCCCTCTAAACTATGGCCATCAAACACTCCCAGGACAGGTACAGCACGGGCTTAGATACAGAGTAAATCTCCCTCTACACCGTCCCCATCAAACACTCCCAGGACAGTTACAGCACGCGGTTAGATACAGAGTAAATCTACCTCTACACCGTCCCCAACAAACACTCCCAGGATAGGGACAGCACGGGGTAAGATACAGAGTAAAGCACCCTCTACACCGTCCCCATCAAACACTCACAGGAGAGGAAAAGCACGGGGTTAGATACAGTGTAAAACTCCCTCTACACTGTCCCCATTAAGAACACTCCCAGGACAGGTACAACATGGGGTTAGATACACAGTAAATCTCCCTCTACACTGTCCCCATCAAACACTCCCAGGAGAGATGCAGCACGGGGTTAGATACCGATTAAATCTCCCTCTACACTGTCCCCATCAAACACTCCCAGGACAGGTACAGCACAGGGTTAGATACAGAGTAAAGCTCCCTCTACACCATCCCCATCAAACACTCCCAGGACAGGTACAGAACGGGGTTAGATACAGAGTAAATCTCCGTCTACACTGTCCCCATCAAACAGTCCCAAGACAGGTACAGCACGGGGTTAGATACAGAGTAAATCTCCCTCTGCACTGTCCCCATCAAACACTCCCAGGACTGGTACAGCACTGGGTTAGATACAGAGTAAATCTCCCTCTACACTGTCCACATCAAACACTCCCAGGACAGGTACAGCACGGGGTTATATACAGAGTAAAGCTCCCTCTACACTGTCCCCATCAAACACTCCCAGGACAGGTACAGCACGGTGTTAGATACAGAGTAAATCTCCCTCTACACCGTCCCCATCAAACACTCCCAGGACAGGTACAGCACGGGGTTAGATACAGAGTAAATCTCCCTCTACACCGTCCCCATCAAACACTCCCAGGACAGGTACAGCACGGTGTTAGATACAGAGTAAATCTCCCTCTACACCGTCCCCATCAAACACTCCCAGGACAGGTACAGCACGGGGTTAGATACAGAGTAAATCTCCCTCTACACTGTCCCCATCAAACACTCCCAGGACAGGTACAGCACGGGGTTAGATACCGATTAAATCTCCCACTACACCATCCCCATCAAACACTCCCAGGACAGGTACAGCACGTGGTTAGATACAGAGTAAAGTTCTCTCTACATTGTCCCCATCAAACACTCCCAGGACAGGTACAGCACGGTGTTAGATACAGAGTAAATCTCCCTCTACACTGTCCCCATCAAACTCTCCCAGTACAGGTACAGCACGGGGTTAGATACAGAGTAAAGCTCCCTCTACAACGTCCCCATCAAACACTCCCAGGACAAGTGCAGCACGGGGTTAGATACAGAGTAAAGCTCCATCTACACTTCCCCATCAAACACTCCCAGGACAGGTACAGCACGGGGTTTGATCCAGATGAAATGTCCCTCTACACCATCCCCATCAAACACTCACAGGACAATTACAGCACGGGTTTAGATACAAAGTAAAGCTCCCTCTACACTGTCCCCATCAAACACTCCCAGGACAGTTATAGCACGGGGTGAGATACAGAGTAAAGCACCCTCTAAACTGTGCCCATCAAACACTCCCAGGACAGGTACAGCACGAGGTTAGATACAGAGTAAATCTCCCTCTACACTGTCCACATCAAACACTCCCAAGACAGATACAGCACGGGGTTAGATTCAGAGTAAAGCTCCCTCTACACTCTCCCCATCAAACGCTCCCAAGACAGTAAGAGCACCGGGTAATATAAAGAGTAAATCTCCCACTACACTGTCCCCATCAAACAATCCCAGGACAGGTACAGCATTGTGTTAGATAGAGAGTAAATCTCCCTCTACACCATCCCCAACAAAGACTCACAGGAGAGGTAAAGCACGGGGTTAGATACAGTGTAAAACTCCCTCTACACTGTCCCCATCAAACACTCGCAGGACAGGTACAACATGGGGTTAGATACACTGTAAAGCTCCGTCTGCACTGTCCCCATCAAACACTCCCAGGACAGGTACAGCACGGAGTTAGATAGAGAGTAAAGCTCCCTCTACACCGTACCCATCAAACACTCCCAGGACAGGTACAGCACCGGGTTAGATACAGAGTAAAGTTCTCTCTTCATTGCCCCCATAAAACACTCCCAGGACAGGTACAGCACGGTGTTAGATACAGAGTTAATTTCCCTCTACACTATCCCCATCAAACACTCGCAGGACAGGTACAGCACGTGGTTAGATACAGAGTAAATCTCCCAGTACACCGTCCCCATCAAACACTCCCAGGACAGGTACAGCACGGGGTTAGATACAAAGTAAAGCTCCCTCTACAACGTTCCCATCAAACACTCCCAGGACAGGTACAGCACGGGGTTAGATACAGAGTAAAGCTCCATCTACACCGTCCCCATTAAAGACTCCCAGGACAGGTACAGCACGGGGTTTGATCCAGATTAAATGTCCCTCTACACCGTCCCCATCAAACACTCCCAGGACTGTTACAGCACGGGGTGAGATACAGAGTAAATCTCCCTCCACACACTCCCCAACAAACACTCCCAGGACAGGGAAAGCACGGGGTTAGATAGAGTGTAAATCTCCCTCTACACAATCCCCATCATACACTCCCAGGACAGGTACAGCACGGGGTGAGATACAGAGTAAATCGCCCTATACACACTGCGCATCAAACACTCCCAGGACAGGTACAGCACAGGGTTAGATACAGTGGAAAGCTCCCTCTACACCGCCCCATCAAACACACCCAGGACAGGTACAGCACAGTGTAAGATACAGAGTAAAGGTCCCTCTAAACTCTCCCCATCAAACACTCCCAGGAAAGGGACAGCACGGGGTTAGATACAGAGTAAATCTCCCTCTACACCGTCCCCATCAGACTCTCCCAGGACAGGTACAGCACGGGGTTAGACACAGAGTAAATATCCCTCAACACCGTCCCCATCAAACACTCCCAGGACAGGTACAGCACGGGGTTAGATACAGAGTAAATCTCCCTCTACACTGTCCCCATCAAACAATCCCAGGACATGTATAGCACGGGGTTAGATACAGAGTAAATCTGCCTCTACACAGTCCCCATCAAACACTCCCAGGACAGGAACAGCACGGGGTTTGATACAGAGTAAATCTCCCTCTACACTGTCCCCATCAAACACTCCCAGGACAAGTACAGCACGGGGTTAGATACAGAGTAAAGCACCCTCTACACCGTCCCCATCAAACACTCCCTGGACTGGTGCAGCACGGGGTTAGATACAGAGTAAAGCTCCCTCTACACTGTCCCCATCAAACACACCCAAGACAGTAACAGCACCGGGTTAGATACAGTGTAAATCTCCCTCTACACTGTCCCCATCAAACACTCCCAGGACAGGTAGAGCAGGGGGTTAGATACTGAGTAAATCTCCCTCTTCACTGTCCCCATTAAACACTCCCAGGACAGGTACAGCACGGGGTTAGATACCGAGTAAATCTCCCTCTACACTGTCCCCAACAAACACTCCCATGACCGGTACAGCACGGGTTTAGATACAGAGTAAATGTCCCTCTACACTGTCCCCATCAAACACTCCCAGGGCAGGTACAGCACGGGGTGAGATACAGAGTAAAGCGCCCTCTACACTGTCCCCATCAAACACTTCCAAAACAGTTACAGCACGGGGTTAGATACAGAGTAAATCTCCCTCTACACCGTCCCCAACAAACACTCCCAGGACATGTACAGCACGGGGTTAGATACAGAGTAAATCTCCTTCTACACCGTCCCCAACAAACACTCCCAGGACAGGTAAAGCACGGGGTTAGGTACAGTGTAAATCTCCCTCTACACTGACCCATCAAACACTCCCAGGATAGTTACAACACGGGGTAAGATACACAGTAAGGCTCTCTCTACACATTCCCCATCATAGACTCCCAGGACAGGTACAGCACGGAATTAAATACAGAGTAAAGCTCCCTCTGCACCGTCCCCATCAATCACTCCGAGGACAGGTACAGCACGGAATGAGATTCAGAGTAAATCGCCCTATACACCCTCCCGTTCAAACACTCCCAGGACAGGTACAGCACGGGGTTAGATACAGAGTAAATCTTCCTCTACACTGTCCCCATCAAGCACTCACTGCAAAGGTACAGCACGGGGTTAGATACAGAGTAAAACTTCCTCTACACCGTCACCATCAAACACTCCCAGGACAGGTACAGCACGGGGTTAGATACAGAGTAAATCTCCCTCTACACTGTCCCCATCAAACACTCCCAGGACAGGTACAGCACGCGGTTAGACACAGAGTAAATCTCCCTCTACACTGTCCCCATCAAACACTCCCAGGACAGGCACAGCACGGGGTTAGATACAGAGTAAATCTCCTTCTACACGGTCCCCATCAAACACTCCCAGGACAGGTACAGCACGGGGCTAGATACAGCGTAATGCTCCCTCTACACTCTCCCCATCAAACGCTCCCAGGACAGGTACAGCACGGGCTTAGATACAGAGTAAATCTCCCTCTACACCGTCCCCAATAAACACTCCAAGGACCGGAACAGCACGGGTTTAGATACAGAGTAAATCTCCCTCTACACTGTCCCCAATAAACACTCCAAGGACCGGTACAGCACGGGTTTAGATACAGAGTAAATTTCCCTCTACACCGTCCCCATCAAACATTCCCAAGACAGTTACAGCACGGGGTTAGATACAGAGTAAATATCGCTCTACACCGTCCCCATCAAACACTCCCAGGACAGGTACAGCACGGGGTTAGATACAGAGTAAATCTCCCTCTACACTGTCCCCAACAAACACTCCCAGGACAGGTGCAGCACGGGGTGAGATACAGAGTAAAGCTCCCTCTACACTGTCCCCATCAAACACTCCCAGGATAGGTACAGCACGAGGTAAGATACAGAGTAAATCTCCCTCTACAGTGTCCCCATCAAACACTCCCAAGACAGTAACAGCACCGCATTAGGTACAGTGTAAATCTCCCACTACACTGTCCCCATCAAACACTCCCAGGATAGGTACAGCACGAGGTAAGATACAGAGTAAATCTCCCTCTACACTGTCCCCATCAAACACTCCCAGGACAGGTACAGCACGGGGTTAGATACAGAGTAGATCTCCCTCTAAACTATGGCCATCAAACACTCCCAGGACAGGTACAGCACGGGGTTAGATAAAGAGTAAAGCTCCCTCTACACTGTCCACATCAAACACTCCCAGGACAGGTACAGCACGGGGTAAGATACAGAGTAAATCTCCCTCTACACTGTCCACATCAAACACTCCCAGGACAGGTACAGCACGGGGTAAGATACAGAGTAAATCTCCCTCTACACTGTCCCCATCAAACACTCCCAGGACAGGTACAGCACGGGGTTAGATACAGAGTAAAACTCCCTCTACACTGTCCCCATCAAACACACCCAAGACAGTAACAGCACGGGGTAAGATACAGAGTAAATCTCCCTCTACACTGTCCACATCAAACACTCCCAGGACAGGTACAGCACGGGGTTAGATACAGAGTAAATCTCCCTCTACACCGTCCCCATCAAACACTCCCAGGACAGGTACAGCATGGGGTTAGATACAGAGTAAAGCTCCCGCTACACTGTCCCCATCAAACACTCCCAGGATAGGTACAGCACGGGGTTAGATACCGATTAAATCTCCCACTACAGCATCCCCATCAAACACTCCCAGGACAGGTACAGCACGTGGTTAGATACAGAGTAAAGTTCTCTCTTCATTGTCCCCATCAAACACTCCCAGGACAGGTACAGCATGGTGTTAGATACAGAGTAAATCTCCCTCTACACTGTCCCCATCAAACTCTCCCAGTACAGGTACAGCACGGGGTTAGATACAGAGTAAAGCTCCCACTACACCGTCCCCATCAAACACACCCAGGACAGGTACAGCACGGGGTTAGATACAGAGTAAAGCTCCCTCTACAACATCCCCATCAAACACTCCCAGGACAGGTACAGCACGGGGTTAGATACAGAGTAAAGCTCCATCTACACTTCCCCATCAAACACTCCCAGGACAGGTACAGCACGGGGTTTGATCCAGATGAAATGTCCCTCTACACCATCCCCATCAAACACTCACAGGACAATTACAGCACGGGTTTAGATACAAAGTAAAGCTCCCTCTACACTGTCCCCATCAAACACTCCCAGGACAGGTATAGCACGGGGTGAGATACAGAGTAAAGCGCCCTCTAAACTGTGCCCATCAAACACTCCCAGGACAGGTACAGCACGAGGTTAGATACAGAGTAAATCTACCTCTACACCGTCCCCAACAAACACTCCCAGGATAGGGACAGCACGGGGTTAGATACAGAGTAAAGCACCCTCTACACCGTCCCCATCAAACACTCACAGGAGAGGAAAAGCACGGGGTTAGATACAGTGTAAAACTCCCTCTACACTGTCCCCATTAAAAACACTCCCAGGACAGGTACAACATGGGGTTAGATACACAGTAAATCTCCCTCTACACTGTCCCCATCAAACACTCCCAGGAGAGATGCAGCACGGGGTTAGATACCGATTAAATCTCCCTCTACACTGTCCCCATCAAACACTCCCAGGACAGGTACAGCACGGGGTTAGATACAGAGTAAAGCTCCCTCTACACCATCCCCATCAAACACTCCCAGGACAGGTACAGCACGGGGTTAGATACAGAGTAAATCTCCCTCTGCACTGTCCCCATCAAACACTCCCAGGACAGGTACAGCACTGGGTTAGATACAGAGTAAATCTCCCTCTGCACTGTCCCCATCAAACACTCCCAGGACTGGTACAGCACGGGGTTAGATATAGAGTAAATCTCCCTCTACACTGTCCCCATCAAACACTCCCAGGACAGGTACAGCACGGTGTTAGATACAGAGTAAATCTCCCTCTACACCGTCCCCATCAAACACTCCCAGGACAGGTACAGCACGGGGTTAGATACAGAGTAAATCTCCCTCTACACTGTCCTCATCAAACACTCCCAGGACAGGTACAGCACGGGGTTATATACAGAGTAAAGCTCCCTCTACACTGTCCCCATCAAACACTCCCAGGACAGGTACAGCACGGTGTTAGATACAGAGTAAATCTCCCTCTACACCGTCCCCATCAAACACTCCCAGGACAGGTACAGCACGGGGTTAGATACAGAGTAAATCTCCCTCTACACCGTCCCCATCAAACACTCCCAGGACAGGTACAGCACGGTGTTAGATACAGAGTAAATCTCCCTCTACACCGTCCCCATCAAACACTCCCAGGACAGGTACAGCACGGGGTTAGATACAGAGTAAATCTCCCTCTACACTGTCCCCATCAAACACTCCCAGGACAGGTACAACATGGAGTTACATACAGAGTAAATCTCCCTCTACACCGTGCCCATCAAACACTCCCAGGACAGGTACAGCACGGTGTTAGATACAGAGTACAGCTCCCTCTACACTGTCCCCATCAAACAGTCCCAGGACAGTTACAGCACAGGGTTAGATAAAGAGTAAAGCTCCCTCTACCCTGTCCCCAAAAAACACTCCCAGGACAGGTACAGCATGGGGTTAGATACAGAGTAAAGCTCCCGCTACACTGTCCCCATCAAACACTCCCAGGATAGGTACAGCACGGGGTTAGATACCGATTAAATCTCCCACTACAGCATCCCCATCAAACACTCCCAGGACAGGTACAGCACGTGGTTAGATACAGAGTAAAGTTCTCTCTTCATTGTCCCCATCAAACACTCCCAGGACAGGTACAGCACGGTGTTAGATACAGAGTAAATCTCCCTCTACACTGTCCCCATCAAACTCTCCCAGTACAGGTACAGCACGGGGTTAGATACAGAGTAAAGCTCCCTCTACACCGTCCCCATCAAACACACCCAGGACAGGTACAGCACGGGGTTAGATACAGAGTAAAGCTCCATCTACACTTCCCCATCAAACACTCCCAGGACAGGTACAGCACGGGGTTTGATCCAGATGAAATGTCCCTCTACACCATCCCCATCAAACACTCACAGGACAATTACAGCACGGGTTTAGATACAAAGTAAAGCTCCCTCTACACTGTCCCCATCAAACACTCCCAGGACAGGTATAGCACGGGGTTAGATACAGAGTAAAGCTCCCTCCACACCGTCCCCCATCAAACACTCCCAGGACAGGTACAGCACGGGGTTAGATACAGAGTAAATCTCCCTCTACACTGTCCCCATCAAACACTCCCAGGACAGGTACAGCACAGGGTTAGATACAGAGTAAATCTCCCTCTACACTGTCCCCATCAAACACTCCCAGGACAGGTACAGCACGGGGTTAGATACAGAGTAAAGCTCCCTCTACACTGTCCCCATCAAACACTCCCAGGATAGGTACAGCACGGGGTTAGATACAGAGTAAAGCTCCCTCTAAACTGTGCCCATCAAACACTCCCAGGACAGGTACAGCACGAGGTTAGATACAGAGTAAATCTCCCTCTACACTGTCCACATCAAACACTCCCAAGACAGTAAGAGCACCGGGTAAGATAAAGAGTAAATCTCCCACTACACTGTCCCCATCAAACAATCCCAGGACAGGTACAGCATTGTGTTAGATAGAGAGTAAATCTCCCTCCACTCCATCCCCAACAAACACTCACAGGAGAGGTAAAGCACGGGGTTAGATACAGTGTAAAACTCCCTCTACACTGTCCCCATCAAACACTCGCAGGACAGGTACAACATGGGGTTAGATACACTGTAAAGCTCCGTCTGCACTGTCCCCATCAAACACTCCCAGGACAGGTACAGCACGGAGTTAGATACAGAGTAAAGCTCCCTCTACACTGTCCCCATCAAACACTCCCACGACATGTACAGCACGGGGTTAGATACAGAGGAAAGCTCCCTCTACACCGTACCCATCAAACACTCCCAGGACAGGTACAGCACCGGGTTAGATACAGAGTAAAGTTGTCTCTTCATTGCCCCCATCAAACACTCCCAGGACAGGTACAGCACGGTGTTAGATACAGAGTTAATTTCCCTCTACACTATCCCCATCAAACACTCGCAGGACAGGTACAGCACGTGGTTAGATACAGAGTAAATTTCCCTCTACACCGTCCCCATTAAAAACTCCCAGGACAGGTACAGCACGGGGTTAGATACAGAGTAAATCTCCTTCTACACTGTCCGCATCAAACACTCCCAGGACAGGTACAGCACGGGGTAAGATACATAGTATAGCTCCCACTACACTCTCCCCATCAAACACTCCCAGGACAGGTACAGCACGGGGTTAGATACAGAGTAAATCTCGCTCTACACCGTCCCCATCAAACACTCCCAGGACCGGTGCAGCACTGGGTTAGTAACAGAGTAAATCTCCCTCTATACTGTCCCCATCAAAAACTCCCAAGACAGGTACAGCACGGGATTAGATATAGATTAAAACTCCCTCTACACTGTCCCCATCACACATTCCCAGGACAGGTACAGCACGGGGTTAGATACACAGTAAAGCTTCCTCTATACTGTCCCCATCAAACACTCCCAGGACATTTAAAGCACGGGGTTAGATACAGAGTAAAGCTCCCTCTACACTGTCCCCATCAAAAACTCCCAGGACATGTACAGCATGCGGTTAGATACAGAGTAAAGATCCCTCAACACTTTCTACATCAAACACTCCCAGGACAGGTACAGCACGGTTTTAGATACAGAGCAAATCTCCCTCTACACTGTCCCCATCAAACAATCCCAGGACATGTACAGCACGGGGTTAGATACAGAGTAAATCTCCCTCTACACAGTCCCCATCAAACACTCCCAGGACAGGTACGGCACGGGGTTAGATACAGAGTAAATCTCCCTCTACAACCTCCCCATCGAACACTCCCAGGACAGGTACAGCACGGGGTTAGATACAGAGTAAATCTCCCTCTACACCGTCCCCATCAAAAGGTCCCAGGACTGGTAAAGCACGGAGTTAGATAGAGAGTAAAGCTCCCTCTACACCGTCCCCATCAAACACTCCCTGGACTGGTACAGCACGGTGTTAGATACAGAGTAAATCTCCCTCTACACCGTCCCCACCAAACTCTCCCAGGACAGGTACAGCACGGGGTTAGATACAGAGTAAATCTTCCTCTACAACGTCCCCATCAAACACTCCCAGGACAGGTACAGCACGGGGTTAGATACAGAGTAAAGCTTCCTCTACGCTGTCCCCATCAAACACTCCCAGGAGAGATACAGCACGGGGTTAGTTACAGGGTAAATCTCACGCTACACTTTCCCCACCAAACTCTCCCAGGACAGGTACAGCACGGGGTTAGATACAGAGTAAAGCTTCCTCTACAACGTCCCCATCAAACACTCCCAGGACAGGTACAGCACGGGGTTAGATACAGAGTAAAGCTTCCTCTACACTGTCCCCATCAAACACTCCCAGGAGAGATACAGCACGGGGTTAGTTACAGGGTAAATCTCCCGCTACACTTTCCCCATCAAACACTCCCAGCACAGGTACAGCACGGGGTTAGGTACAGAGTAAATCTCCCTCTGCAATGTCCCCAGCAAACACTCCCAGGAAAGGTACAGCACGGGTTTAGATACAGAGTAAAGCTCCCACTACACTGTCCCCATCAAACACTCCCAGTACAGGTACAGCACGGTATTAGATACAGAGTTAATTTCCCTCTACACTGTCCCCATCAAACACTCCCAGGACAGGTAAAACACGTGGTTAGATACAGAGTAAATCTCCCTCTACACCGTCCCCACCAAACTCTCCCAGGACATGTACAGCACTGGGTTAGATACAGAGTAAATCTTCCTCTACAACGTCCCCATCAAACTCTCCCAGGACAGGTACAGCACGGGGTTAGATACAGAGTAAAGCTCCCTCTACACTGTCCCCATCAAACACTCCCAGGACAGGTACAGCCCGGGGTTAGATACAGAGTAAATCTCCTTCTACACGGTCCCCATCAAACACTCCCAGGACAGGTACAGCACGGGGTTAGTTACAGAGTAAATCTCCCTCTACACTGTCCCCATCAAACACTCCCAGGACAGAAACAGCACGGGGTTAGATACACAGTAAAGCTTCCTCTACACCGTCCCCATCAAACACTCCCAGGACATGTAAAGCACGGGGTTAGATACAGAGTAAAGCTCCCTTTACACTGTCCCCATCAAACACTCCCAGGACAGTTACAGCACGGGGTTAGATACAGAGCAAATCTCACTCTGCACCGTCCCCATCAAACACTCCCAGGAGAGTACAGCACGGGGTGAGATACAGAGTAAAGCTCCCTCTACACTGTCCCCATCAAACACTCCCAGGACAGGTACAGCACGAGGTTAGATACAGAGTAAATCTCCCTCTACACTGTCCCCATCAAACACTCCCAAGACAGTTACAGCACGGGGTTAGATACAGAGTAAAGCTCCCTCAATACTGTCCCCATCAAACACTCCCAGGACAGGTACAGCACGGTGTTAGATACTGAGTAAAGCTCCCTCTACACTGTCCCCATCAAACTCTGCCCGGACAGGTACAGCACGGGGTTAGATACAGAGTAAATCTCCCTCTACACCGTCCCCATCAAACACTCCCAGGACAGGTACAGCACGGGGTTAGATACAGAGTAAAGCTCCCTCTACAGTGTCCCCATCAAACACTCCCAAGACAGTAACAGCACCGGGTTAGATACAGTGTAAATCTCCCTCTACACTGTCCCCATCAAACACTCCCAGGACAGGTACAGTACGGGGTAAGATACTGAGTAAATCTCCCACTACACCGTCCCCATCAAACATCCCCAGGACTGTTACAGCACGGGATTAGTTACAGAGTAAATCTCCCTCTACACCGTCCCCATCAAACACTCCCTGGACAGGTACAGCACGGGGTTAGATACAGAGTAAATCTCCCTCTACACCGTCCCCATCAAACACTCCTAGGACAGGTAGAGCACGGGGTTAGATACAGAGTAAATCTCCCTCTACACCGTCCCCAACAAACACTCCCAGGACTGTTACAGCACTGGGTTAGATACAGAGTAAAGCTCTTTCTACACTGTCCCTATCAAACACTCCCAGGACAGGTAAAGCACGGGGTTAGATACAGAATAAAACTCCCTCTCCACCGTCCCCATCAAACACTCCCAGGATATGTAGAGCATGCGGTTAGATACAGAGTAAATCTCAGTCTACACCGTCCCCATCAAACACTCCCAGGACAGGTACAAGACGGGTATAGATACAGAGTAAATCTCCCTCTACACCGTCCCCAACAAACACTCCCAGGACAGGTACAGCACGGGGTTAGATACAGAGTAAATCTCCCTCTACACCGTCCCCATCAAACACTCCCAGGACAGGTACAGCACGGGGAGAGATACAGATTAAATCGCCCTATACACCCTTCCCAACAAACACTCCCAGGACAGGTGCAGCACAGGGTTAGATACAGAGTAAAGCTCCCTCTACATCGCCCCATCAAACACACCCAGGACAGGTACAGCTCAGTGTAAGGTACAGAGTAAAGGTCCCTCTACACTATCCCCATCAAACACTCCCAGGACATGTACAGCACGGGGTTAGATACAGAGTAAATCTCCCTCTACACCGTCCCCATCAAACACTCCCAGGACAGGTACAGCACGGGTTTAGATACAGAGTAAATCTCCCTCTACACCGTCCTCATCAAACTCTCCAAGGACAGGTACAGCACGGTTTTCGATACAGAGTAAATCTCCCTCTACACCGTCCCCATCAAACACTCCCAGGACAGGTACAGCACGGGGTTAGATACAGAGTAAATCTTCCTCTACACCGTCCCCATCAAACACTCCCAGGACAGGTACAGCACGGGGTTAGATACAGAGTAAATCTCCCTCTACATTTTCTCCATCAAACACTTCCAGAACTGGTACAGCACGGGGTTAGTAACAGAGCAAATCTCACTCTGCACCGTCCTCATCAAACACTCCCAGGAGAGGTACAGCACGGGGTTAGATACAGAGTAAAGCTCCCTCTACACTGTCCCCATCAAACAATCCCAGGACAGGTACAGCACGGGGTTAGATACAGATTAAATCTCCCTCTACACCGTCCCCATCAAACACTCCCAAGACAGTTACAGCACGGGGTTAGATACAGAGTAAAGCTCCCTCTGCACTGTCCCCATCAAACACTCCCAGGACAGGTACAGCACGGTGTTAGATACTGAGTAAAGCTCCCTCTACACTGTCCCCATCAAACTCTCCCCGGACAGGTACAGCACGGTGTAAGATACAGAGTAAATCTCCCTCTACACCGTCCCCATCAAACACTCCCAGGACAGGTACAGCATGGGGTTAGATACAGAGTAAAGCTCCCTCTACACTTTCCCCAGCAAACACTCCCAGGACAGGTACAGCACGGGGTGAGATGCAGAGTAAAGCTCCCTCTGCACTGTCGCAATCAAACACTCCCAGGACAGGTACAGCACGGAATTAAATACAGAGTAAATCTCCCTCTCACTGTCCCCATCAAACACTCCCAGGACAGGTAGAGCACGGGATTAGATACAGAGTAAATCTACCTCTACACCGTCCCCAAAAAACACTCCCAGGACAGGTACAGCACGAGGTTAGATACAGTGCAAATGTCCCTCTACACTGTCCCCATCAAACACTCCCAGGACAGGTACAACATTGGGTTAGATACAGAGTAAATCTCCCTCTACACCGTCCCCAACAAACACTCACAGGACAGGTAAAGCATGGGGTTAGGTACAGTGTAAATCTCCCACTACTCTGTTCCCATCAAACACTCCCAGGACAGGTACAGCACGGGGTTAGATACCGAGTAAATCTCCCTCTACACTGCCCCATCAAACACTCTCTGGACAGGTACAGCACGTGGTTCGATACAGAGTAAATCTCTCTCTAAACCGTCACTATCAAACACTCCCAGGACAGGTACAACATGTGGTTAGATACAGAGTAAATCTCCCTCTACACCGTCCCCATCAAACACTCCCAGGACAGGTACAGCACGGGGTTAGATACAGAGTAAATCTCCCTCTACACCGTCCCCTTCAAACTCTCCCAGGACAGGTACAGCACGCGGTTAGATACAGAGTAAAGCTCCCTCTTGAACGTCCCCATCCAACACTCCCAGGACAGGTACAGCACGGGGTTTGATCCAGATATAATGTCCCTTTACACCGTCCCCATCAAACACTCCCAGGACAGGTACAGCACGGGGTTTGATATTGATATAATGTCCCTTTACACCGTCTCCATCAAACACTCCCAGGACAGGTACAGCACGGGGTTAGATACAGAGTAAATCTCCCTCTAAACTGTCCCCATCAAACACTCCCAGGACAGGTACAGCACGGGGTTAGATACAGAGTGAATCTCCCTCTACACCGCCCCATCAAACACTCCCAGGACAGGTACAGCACGGGGTTAGATACAGAGTAAAGCTCACTCTACACTGTCCCCATCAAACACTCACAGGACAGGGAAAGCACGGGGTTAGATACAGAGTAAATCTCCATCTACACCGTCCCCATCAAGCACTCACACGACAGGGACAGCACTTACCTCCGCTGCCATAAACTGGCCAATCCCAGGTGGAAATGATATTGATGCAAGAACAACTGTGACAACGGTCGGATAAATCAGCCGCCTAAAATAGAGGGACAGACAATTGGTGACTGTGATAAGACCCTCTCTCTCAGGGAGATATCTGTACACTGACTGGAGTCTCTCAGTCCCTCTCTCTCTCAGGGATATATCTGTACACTGACTGGTGTCTCTCAGTCTCTCTCTCTCTCAGGGAGATATCTGTACACTGACTGGTGTCTCTCAGTCCCTCTCTCTCAGGGAGATATCTGTACACTGACTGGTGTCTCTCAGTCCCCTCTCTCTCAGGGAGATATCTGTACTCTGACTGGTGTCTCTCAGTCCCCTCTCTCTCAGGGAGATATCTGTACACTGACTGGTGTCTCTCAATCCCCTCTCTCTCAGGGAAATATCTGTACACTGACTGGTGTCTCTCAGTCCCTTCTCTCTCAGGGAGATTTCTGTACACTGACTGGTGTCTCTCAGTCCCCTCTCTCTCAGGGAGATATCTGTACACTGACTGGTGTCTCTCAGTCCCCTCTCTCTCAGGGAGATATCTGTACACTGGCTCGTGTCTCTCAGTCCCCTCTCTCTCTCAGGGAGATTTCTGTACACTGACTGGTGTCTCTCAGTCCCATCTCTCTCAGGGAGATATCTGTACTCTGACTGGTGTCTCTCAGTCCCTGTCTCTCTCAGGGAGATATCTGTACACTGACTGGTGTCTCTCAGTCCCTCTCTCTCAGGGAGATATCTGTACACTGACTGGTATCTCTCAGTCCCTCTCTCTCAGGGAGATATCTGTACACTAACTGGTGTCTCTCAGTCCCCTCTGTCGTAGCGCGATATCTGTACACTGACTGGTGTCTCTCAGTCCCCTCTCTCTCAGGGAGATATCTGGACAATGACTGGTGTCTCTCAGTCCCTCTCTCTCTCTCTCAGGGAGATATCTGTACACTGACTGGTGTCTCTCAGTCCCCTCTCTCTCTCAGGGAGATATCTGTACACTGACTGGTGTCTCTCAGTCCCCTCTATCTCTCAGGGAGATATCTGTACACTGACTGGTGTCTCTCAGTCCCCTCTCTCTCTCAGGGAGATTTCTGTACACTGACTGGTGTCTCTCATTCACCTCTCTCTCAGGGAGATATCTGTACACTGACTGGTGTCTCTCAGTCCCTCTCTCTCTCAGGGAGATATCTGTACACTGACTGGTGTCTCTCAGTCCCTCCCTCTCTCAGGGAGATATCTGTGCACTGACTTGTGTCTCTCAGTCCCTCACTCTCTCAGGGAGATATCTGTACACTGACTGCTGTCTCTCAGTCCCTCTCTCTCTCAGGGAGATACCTGTACACTGACTGGTGTCTCTCAGTCCCCTCTCTCTCTCAGGGAGATTTCTGTACACTGACTGGTGTCTCTCAGTCCCTCTCTCTCAGGGAGATATCTGTATACTGACTGGGGTCTCTCAGTCCCTCTCTCTCAGGGAGATATCTGTACACTGACTGGTGTCTCTCAGTCCCCTCTCTCTCAGGGAGATATCTGTACTCTAACTGGTGTCTCTCAGTCCCCTCTCTCTCAGGGAGATATCTGTACTCTGACTGGTGTCTCTCAGTCTCTCTCTCTCTCAGGGAGATATCTGTGCACTGACTGGTGTCTCTCAGTCCCCTCTCTCACAGGAAGATATCTGTACACTGACTGGTGTCTCTCAGTCTCTCTCTCTCTCAGGGAGATATCTGTACACTGACTGGTGTCTCTCAGTCCCTCTCTCTCTCTCAGGGAGATATCTGTACACTGACTGGTGTCTCTCAGTCCCTCTCTCTCTCTCAGGGAGATATCTGTACACTGACTGGTGTCTCTCAGTCCCTCTCTCTCAGTGAGATATCTGTACACAGACTTTTGTCTCTCAGTCCCTCTCTCTCAGAGAGATATCTGTACACTGACTGGTGTCTCTCAGTACCTCTCTTTGAGAGAGATATCTGTACACTGAATGGTGTGTCTCAGTCCCTCTCTCTCTCAGGGAGATATCTGTACACTGACTGGTGTCTCTCAGTCCCTCTCTCTCTCTCAGGGAGATATCTGTACACTGACTGGTGTCTCTCAGTCCCCTCACTCTCTCATGGAGATATCTGTACACTGACTGGTGTCTCTCAGTCCCCTCTCTCTCTCATGGAGATATCTGTACACTGACTGGTGTCTCTCAGTCCCCTCTCTCTCAGGGAGATATCTATACACCGACTGGTGTCTCTCAGTCCCGCTCTCTCTCAGGGAGATAACTGTACACTGACTGGTGTCTCTCAGTCCCTCTCTCTCAGGGAGATATCTGTACTCTGACTGGTGTCTCTCTGTCCCCTCTCTCTCAGGGAGATATCTGTACACTGACTGGTGTCTCTCAGTCCCTCTCTCTCAGGGAGATATCTTTACACTGACTGGTGTCTCTCAGTCCCTCTCTCTCAGGGAGATATCTGTACTATGACTGGTGTCTCTCTGTCCCCTCTCTCTCAGGGAGATATCTGTACACTGACTGGTATCTCTCAGTCCCTCTCTCTCTCTCAGGGAGATATCTGTTCACTGACTGGTGTCTCTCAGTCCCTCTCTCTCTCAGGGAGATATCTGTACACTGACTGGTGTCTCTCAGTCCCCTCTCTCTCAGAGAGATATCTGTACACTGACTGGTGTCTCTCAGTCCCTCTCTCTCTCAGGGAGATATCTGTACACTGACTGGTGTCTCTCAGTCCCTCTCTCTCTCAGGGAGATATCTGTACACTGACTGGTGTCTCTCAGTCCCTCTCTCTCTCAGGGAGATATCTGTACACTGACTGGTGTCTCTCAGTCTCTATCTCTCTCAGGGAGATATCTGTACACTGACTGGTGTTTCTCAGTCCCTCTCTCGCAGGGAGATATCTGTACACTGATTGGTGTCTCTCCGTCTCTCTCTCTCTCAAGGAGATATCTGTACACTGACTGGTGTCTCTCAGTCCCTCTCTCTCAGGGAGATATCTGTACACTGACTGGTGTCTCTCAGTCCCTCTCTCTCTCTCAGGGAGATATCTGTACACTGACTGGTGTCTCTCAGTCCCTCTCTCTCAGGGAGATATCTGTACACTGACTGGTGTCTCTCAGACCCTCTCTCTCAGGGAGATATCTGTATACTCTCTGGTGTCTCTCAGTCCCCTCTCTCTCAGGGAGATATCTGTACACTGACTGGTGTCTCTCAGTCCCCTCTCTCGCAGGGAGATATCTGTACATTGTCTGGTGTCTCTCAGTCCCTCTCTCTCAGGGAGAAATCTGTACACTGACTGGAGTCTCTCGGTCCCCTCTCTCTCAGGGAGATATCTGTACACTGACTGGTGTCTCTCAGTCCCCTCTCTCTCAGGGAGATATCTGTACACTGACTGGTGTCTCTCAGTCCCCTCTCTCTCAGGGAGATATCTGAACTCTGACTGGTGTCTCTCTGTCCCCTCTCTCTCAGGGAGATATCTGTACACTGACTGGTGTCTCTCAGTCCCCTCTCTCTCAGGGAGATATCTGTACACTGACTGGTGTCTCTCAGTCCCCTCTCTCTCAGGGAGATATCTGTACACTGACTGGTGTCTCTCAGTCTCTCTCTCTCTCTCAGGGAGATATCTGTACACTGACTGGTGTCTCTCAGTCCCTCTCTCTCAGGGAGATATCTGTACACTGATTGGTGTCTCTCCGTCTCTCTCTCTCTCAGGGAGATATCTGTACACTGACTGGTGTCTCTCAGACCCTCTCTCTCTCAGGGAGATATCTGTATACTGTCTGGTGTCTCTCAGTCCCTTCTCTCTTAGGGAGATATCTGTACACTGACTGGTGTTTCTCAATCCCTCTCTCTCTCAGGGAGATATCTGGAGACTGACTGGTGTCTCTCAGTCCCTCTCTCTCTCAGGGAGATATCTGTACACTGACTGGTGTCTCTCAGTCCCTCTCTCTCAGGGAGATATCAGTACACTGATTGGTGTCTCTCCATCTCTCTCTCTCTCAGGGAGATATCTGTACACTGACTGGTGTCTCTCAGACCCTCTCTCTCAGGGAGATATCTGTATACTGTCTGGTGTCTCTCAGTCCATTCTCAGGGAGAAATCTGTACACTGACTGGTGTCTCTCAATCCCTCTCTCTCTCAGGGAGATATCTGTACACTGACTGGGGTCTCTCAGTCCCTCTCTCTCTCAGGGAGAGATCTGTACACTGACTGGGGTCTCTCAGTCCCTCTCTCTCTCAGGGAGAGATCTGTACACTGACTGGTGTCTCTCAGTCCCCTCTCTCTCTCAGGGAGATATCTGTACACTGACTGGTGTTTCTCATTCCCTCTCTCTCTCAGGGAGATATCTGGACACTGACTGGTGTCTCTCAGTCCCACTCTCTCAAGGAGATATCTGGACACTGACTGGTATCTCTCAGTCCCTCTCTCTCTCTCAGGGAGATATCTGTACACTGACTGGTGTCTCTCAGTCTCTCTCTCTCTCACGGAGATATCTGTACACTGACTGGTGTCTCTCAGTCCCTCTCTTTCAGGGAGACTTCTGTATACTGACTGGTGACTCTCAGTCCCTCTCTCTCTCCGTGAGATATCTGTCCACTGACTGGTGTCTCTCAGTCCCCTCTCTCTCAGGGAGATATCTGTACACTGACTGGTGTCTCTCAGTCCCTCTCTCTCTCAGTGAGACATCTGTACACTGACTGCTGTCTCTCTGTCCCTCTCTCTCAGGGAGATATCTTTACACTGACTGGTGTCTCTCATTCTCTCTCTCTCAGGGAGATATCTGTACACTGACTGGTCTCTCTCAGTCCCCTCTCTCACAGGGAGATATCTTTACACTGACTGGTGTCTCTCATTCTCTCTCTCTCAGGGAGATATCTGTACACTGACTGGTGTCTCTCAGTCCCTCTCTCTCTCAGGTAGATATCTGTACACTGACTGCTGTCTCTCAGTCTCTCTCTCTCTCTCTCTCTCTCAGGGACATATCTGTTCACTGACTGGCGTCTCTCAGTCCCTCTCTCTCTCAGGGAGATATCTGTACACTGAATGGTGTCTCTCAGTCCCTCTCTCTCTCAGGGAGATATCTGTGCACCGACTGGTGTCTCTCAGTCTCTCTCTCTCTCACGGAGATATCTGTACACTGACTGGTGTCTCTCACTCCCCTCTCTCTCTCAGGGAGATATCTGTACACTGACTGGTGTCTCTCAGTCCCCTCTCTCTCAGGGACTTATCTGTACACTGACTGGTTTCTCTCAGTCCATCTCTCTCAGGGAGATATCTGTACACTGACTGGTTTCTCTCAGTCCATCTCTCTGTCAGGGAGATATCTGTATACTGACTGGTGACTCTCAGTCCCTCTCTCTCTCAGGGAGATATCTGTACACTGACTGGTGTCTCTCAGTCCCCTCTCTCTCAGGAGATATCTGTACACTGACTGGTGTCTTTCAGTCCCTCTCTCTCACAGGGAGATATCTGTACACTGACTGGTGTCTCTCAGTCCCTCTGTCTCAGGGAGATATCTGTACACTGACTGGTGTCTGTCAGTCCCCTCTCTCTCAGGGAGATATCTGTACACTGACTGGTGTCTCTCAGTCCCCCTCTCTCTCTCAGGGAGATATCTGTACACTGACGGGTGTCTCTCAGTCCCTCTTTCACTCAGGGAGATATCTGTACACTGACTGGTGTCTCTCAGTCTCTCTCTCAGGGAGATATCTGTACACTGACTGGTGTCTCTCAGTCCCCTCTCTCTCAGGGAGATATCTGTACACTGACTGGTGTCTATCAGTCCCTCTCTCTCACAGGGAGATATCTGTACACTGACTGGTGTCTCTCAGTCCCTCTCTCTCAGGGGAGATATCTGTACACTGACTGGTGTCTCTCAGTCTCTCTCTCTCTCAGGGACATATCTGTACACTGACTGGTGTCTCTCAGTCCCCCTCTCTCTCTCAGGGATTTATTTCACTGCTGGAACCTCACATAAATCCAACAGTGCGGCTCTCCCTCAGCACTGACCCTCCGACAGTGCGACGTTCCCTCAGCGCTGACCCTCTGACAGTGCAGCACTCCCTCAGCACTGACCCTCCGACAGTGCGACGTTCCCTCAGCGCTGACCCTCTGACAGTGCAGCACTCCCTCAGCACTGACCCTCCAACAGTGCGACGCTCCCTCAGCGCTGACCCTCCGACAGTGCGGCACTCCCTCTGTACTGACCCTCTGACAGTGCGGCACTCCCTCAGTACTGACCCTCCGACAGTGTGGCACTCCCTCAGTACTGACCCTCCCACAGTGCAGCTCTCCCTCTGTACTGACCCTCTGATAGTGCGGCACTCCCTAAGTACTGACCCTCCGACAGTGCGGCTCTCCGTCCGCACTGACCCTCCGACAGTACGGCACTCCCTCAGTACTGACCCTCTGACAGTGCGGCTCTCCCTCAGCACTGACCCTGCGACAGTGCGGCACTCCCTCAGTACTGACCCTCCGACAGTGCGGCTCTCCCTCAGTACTGACCCTCTGACAGTGCAGCTCTCCCTCAGTACTGAACCTCTGACAGTGCAGCTCTCCCTCAGTATTGACCCTCCCACAGTGCGGCGCTCCCTCAGTACTGACCCTCTGACAGTGCGGCGCTCCCTCAGCACTGACCCTCCGACAGTGTGGCTCTCCCTCAGCACTGACCCTCCGACAGTGCGGCTCTCCCTCAGTACTGACCCTCCGACAGTGCGGCTCTCCCTCAGCGCTGACCCTGTGACAGTGCGGCTCTCCCTTAGCGCTGACCCTGTGACAGTGCGGCGCTCTCTCAGCGCTGACCCTGTGACAGTGCGGCTCTCCCTCAGCGCTGACCCTGTGACAGTGCGGCGCTCTCTCAGCGCTGACCCTCCGACAGTGCGGCACTCCCTCAGCACTGACCCTGTGACAGTGTGGCACTCCCTCAGCGCTGACCCTGTGAGATACTCACTGTTTGAGCAGGATACGTGTTAGGAGAGTTTGCCGTCTCATGAACAAGACAAACTGGCGGTTCAGGTAAACGAAGAAAGCTCCGAAGAATCCACAGCTTATCCTGACGGAGAAGGGGAGAAACACCTCTCAGATCCACAGCAGCTCATCCACCTCCGGATAATGGACAGACTGCAGCCCCTGTTCCCCAGTCAGCATCCCTCCCTCCCTCTGTCACCATCCCTCTCTCCCTGCGTCTGTCACCATCCCTCCCTGCGTCTGTCACCATCCCTCCCTCTCTCTCTGTCACCATCCCTCCCTCTCTCTCTGTCACCATCCCTCCCTCCCTCTGTCACCATCCCTCCCTCTCTGTGTGTCACCATCCCTCCCTCTCTCTCTGTCACCGTCCCTCCCTCTCTCTCTGTCACCATCCCTCCCTCTCTCTCTGTCACCATCCCTCCCTCCCTCTGTCACCATCCCTCCCTCTCTCTCTGTCACCATCCCTCCCTCTCTCTGTGTCACCATCCCTCCCTCTCTCTCTGTCACCATCCCTCCCTGCGTCTGTCACCATCCCTCCCTCTCTCTCTGTCACCATCCCTCCCTCTCTCTCTCTGTCACCATCCCTCCCTGCGTCTGTCACCATCCCTCCCTCTCTCTCTGTCACCGTCCCTCCCTCTCTCTCTGTCACCGTCCCTCCCTCTCTCTCTGTCACCGTCCCTCCCTCTCTCTCTGTCACCGTCCCTCCCTCTCTCTCTGTCACCGTCCCTCCCTCTCTCTCTGTCACCATCCCTCCCTCTCTCTCTGTCACCATCCCTCCCTCTCTCTCTGTCACCATCCCTCACTCTCTCTCTGTCACCATCCCTCCCTCCCTCTCTGTCACCATCCCTCCCTTTCCGTGTCTCCATCCCTCCCTCTCTCTGTGTCACCATCCCTCCCTTTCTCTCTCTGTCACCATCCCTCCCTCTCTCTCTGTCACCATCCCTCCCTCTCTCTCTGTCACCATCCCTCCCTCTCTCTTTGTCACCATCCCTCCCTCTGTCACCATCCCTCCCTCCGTCTGTCACCATCCCTCCCTCTCTCTCTGTCACCATCCCTCCCTCTCTCTGTCACCATCCCTCCCTCTCTCTGTCACCATCCCTCCCTCTCTCTGTCACCATCCCTCCCTCTCTCTGTCACCATCCCTTCCCTCTCTGTGTGTCACCATCCCTCCCTCTCTGTGTGTCACCATCCCTCCCTCCCTCTCTGTCACCATCCCTCCCTCTCTCTCTGTCACCATCCCTCCCTCTCTCTCTGTCACCATCCCTCCCTCTCTCTGTCACCATCCCTCCCTCTGTCTCTGTCACCATCCCTCCCTCTCTGTGTGTCACCATCCCTCCCTCTCTCTCTGTCACCATCCCTCCCTCTCTCTGTCACCATCCCTCCCTCTGTCTCTGTCACCATCCCTCCCTCTCTGTGTGTCACCATCCCTCCCTCTCTCTCTGTCACCATCTCTCCCTCCGTCTGTCACCATCCCTCCCTCTCTCTCTGTCACCATCCCTCCCTCTCTCTCTGTCACCATCCCTCCCTCTCTCTGTGTCACCATCCCTCCCTCTCTCTCTGTCACCATCCCTCCCTCTCTCTCTGTCACCATCCCTCCCTCTCTCTGTCACCGTCCCTCCCTCTCTCTCTGTCACCGTCCCTCCCTCTCTCTCTGTCACCGTCCCTCCCTCTCTCTCTGTCACCATCCCTCCCTCTCTCTCTGTCACCGTCCCTCCCTCTCTCTGTGTCACCGTCCCTCCCTCTCTCTCTGTCACCATCACTCCCTCTCTCTCTGTCACCATCCCTCCCTCTCTCGGTGTCACAATCCCTCCCTCTCTCTCTCTGTCACCATCCCTCCCTCTCTCTCTCTGTCACCATCCCTCCCTCTCTCTCTGTTACTATCCCTCCCTCTCTCTCTGTCACCATCACTCCCTCTCTCTCTGTCACCATCCCTCCCTCCTCTCTCTCTGTCACCATCACTCCCTCTCTCTCTGTCACCATCCCTCCCTCCCTCTGTCACCATCCCTCCCTCTCTCTCTGTCACCATCCCTCTCTCTCTCTCTCTGTCACCATCCCTCCCTCTCTCTCTGTCACCATCCCTCTCTCTCTCTCTCTCTCTCTGTCACCATCCCTCTCTCTCTCTCTCTCTCTCTGTCACCATCCCTCTCTCTCTCTCTCTCTCTCTCTCTCTCTCTCTCTGTCACCATCCCTCCCTCCCTCTTTGTCACCGTCCCTCTCTCTCTCTCTCTGTCACTGTCCCTCCCTCTCTCTGTCTCCGTCCCTCCTTCTCTCTCTGTCACCATCCCTCCCTCTCTCTCTGTCACCATCCCTCCCTCTCTCTCTCTCACCATCCCTCCCCCTCTCTCTGTCACCATCCCTCCCTCCCTCTGTCACCATCCCTCCCTCTCTCTCTATCACCATCCCTCCCTCCCTCTGTCACCATCCCTCCCTCTCTCTCTATCACCATCCCTCCCTCTCTCTCTCCTAACTGACACTGACCCTCTCTCCCCGCGGACACTGACCGTCTCTCCCCGCGGACACTGACCCTCTCTCCCCGTGGACACTGACCCTCTTTCCCTGCGGACACTGACCCTCTCTCCCCCGCGGACACTGACCCTCTCTCCCCGCTGACACTGACCCTCTCTCCCCGCGGACACTGACCCTCTCTCCCCGCGGACACTGACCCTCTCTCCCCGCGGACACTGATCCTCTCTCCCCGCGGACACTCCCGCGGACACTGACCCTCTCTCCCCTCGGACACTGACCCTCTCTCCCCGCGGACACTGACCCTCTCTCCCCGCGGACACTGACCCTCTCTCCCCGCGGACACTGACCCTCTTCCCCCGCGGACACTGACCCCCTCGTCCCCTCGGACACTGACCCTCTCTCCCTGCGGACACTGACCCTCTCTCCCCGGGGACACTGACCCTCTCTCCCCGCGGACACTGACCCTCTCTCCCCGCGGACACTGACCCTCTCTCCCCGGGGACACTGACCCTCTCTCCCCGCGGACACTGACCCTCTCTCCCCAGGGACACTGACCCTCTCTCCCCAGGGACACTGACCCCTCTCTCCCCGCGGACACTGACCCTCTCTCCCCGCGGACACTGACCCTCTCTCCCCGCGGACACTGACCCTCTCTCCCCGGGGACACTCACCCTCTCTCCCCGGGGACACTCACCCTCTCTCCCCGGGGACACTGACCCTCTCTCCCCCACGGACACTGACCCTCTCTCCCCCAGGACACTGACCCTCTCTCCCCGGGGACACTTA
>JANJGN010001781.1:10000-32500 GCA_026770705.1 Isurus oxyrinchus
AGAGACAGAGAGAGAGAGAGAGACTGAGATTGAGAGAGAGGCTGAGAGAGAGACTGAGAGAGACTGAATTTGAGAGAGAGAGAATCAGAGATTGTGAGACAGAGGGAGAGAGGCTGAGATTGAGAGAGTCAGAGACAGAGAGAGAGAAATACCGAGAGAGAGAGAGAGGGACTGAGAGAGAGAGAGAGTCAGAGTCTGAGACTGAGACAGAGAGGGAGAGACTGAGACAGAGAGAGAGAGAGAGAGTCAAAGGCTGAGAGACAGAGAGTGAGAGAGACTGAGAGTGAGAGTGAGAGAGACTGAGATTGAGAGTGAGAGAGAGCGAGTCAGAGACAGAGACAGAGAGAGAGAGAGAGAGAGAGAGACTGAGAGAGAGTGAGAGAGAGAGACAGAGAGTGAGAGAGACTGAGATTGAGAGTGAGAGAGAGCGATTCAGAGACTGAGAGACAGAGAGAGAGAGAGAGAGAGAGAGACTGAGAGAGAGTGAGAGAGACTGAGATTGAGAGTGAGAGAGAGCGAGTCAGAGACTGAGAGAGAGACTGAGAGAGACTGAATTTGAGAGAGAGAGAATCAGAGACTGTGAGACAGAGGGAGAGAGGCTGAGATTGAGAGAGTCAGAGACAGAGAGAGAGAAATACCGAGAGAGAGAGAGAGGGACTGAGAGAGAGAGAGTGGGACTGCGAGAGAGACTGAGAGAGAGAGGGACTGAGAGAGAGAGAGAGAGTCAGAGAGTCTGAGACTGAGACAGAGAGGGAGAGACTGAGACTGAGAGAGAGAGAGAGTCAAAGGCTGAGAGACAGAGAGTGAGAGAGACTGAGACAGAGAGGGAGAGACTGAGACTGAGAGAGAGAGAGAGTCAAAGGCTGAGAGACAGAGAGTGAGAGAGACTGAGACAGAGTGAGAGAGACTGAGATTGAGAGTGAGAGAGAGCGAGTCAGAGACTGAGAGAGAGACTGAGAGAGACTGAATTTGAGAGAGAGAGAATCAGAGACTGTGAGACAGAGGGTGAGAGGCTGAGATTGAGAGAGTCAGAGACAGAGAGAGAGAAATACTGAGAGAGAGAGAGAGGGACTGAGAGAGAGAGTCAGAGTCTGAGACTGAGACAGAGAGGGAGAGACTGAGACAGAGAGAGAGAGAGAGTCAAAGGCTGAGAGACAGAGAGTGAGAGAGACTGAGACAGAGTGAGAGAGACTGAGATTGAGAGTGAGAGAGAGCGAGACAGAGACTGAGAGTCAGAGACAGAGAGAGACTGAGAGAGAGAGAGAGAGTCTGAATTTGAGAGAGACGGAGTCAGAGACTGTGAGACAGATGAGAGGCTGAGATTGAGAGATTTAGTGACAGAGACAGAGAGAGAGAGATACTGAGAGAGAGGGGGACAGAGACTGAGAGAGAACGAGCGAGACTGAGACTGAGAGGGAGAGAAACTGAGACTGAGAGAGAGAGAGAGACTGAGAATGAGAGAGAGGGAGAGAGACTGCGACTGAGAGAGAGACTGAGACTGAGAGAGAGATAGAGAGAGAGAGACAGAGTGAGAGAGAGAGACAGAGAGAGAGAGACAGACTGAGAGAGAGACTGAGACAAAGAGAGACAGAGAGAGAGAGACAGAGAGATAGAGACAGACTGAGAGACTGAGACAGAGAGAGACAGAGAGAGAGACTGAGAGAGACTGAGACAGAGAGAGAGACTGAGAGAGAGACTTAGACAGAGAGAGAGATTCTGAGACAGAGAGAGAGAGACCGAGACTGAGAGAGACAGAGAGAGAGACTGAGAGAGAGAGAGACAGAGAGAGATTGACAGAGAGAGAGAGGGAGACTGAGACAGAGAGAGAGACTGAGACAGAGAGAGAGATTGAAAGAGTGATAGAGAGACTAAGAGAGAAAGAGACTGAGGCAAAGAGAGAGATTGAGACAGAGAGAGACAGACCGAGAGAGACAGAGACAGAGACATTGAGACTGAGAGTGAGATAGGGACAGAGAGTGAGTGACAGAGAGAGACAGAGACTGAGACAGAGAGAGACTGAGACAGAGAGACTGAGAGACAGACAGAGAGAGAGAGACTGAGAGAGAGCTACTTCGACAGAGAGACAGAGAGAGAGTCTGAGACAGAGAGAGAGAGACAGACTGAGAGAGACAGAGAGAGAGTCAGAAAGAGAAAGAGTCACAGTGAGAGAGACAGAGAGAGACAGAGAGAGAGAGAGACAGAGAGACAGAGAGAGAGTCAGAAAGAGAGAGTCACAGTGAGAGAGACAGAGAGAGACAGAGAGAGAGACTGAGAGAGAGAGACAGAGAGAGAGAGACTGAGAGAGAGACAGACAGAGAGAGAGAGACTGAGAGAGAGCTACTTCGACAGAGAGAGAGAGAGAGAGTCTGAGACAGAGAGAGAGAGACAGACTGAGAGAGACAGAGAGTCAGAAATAGAGAGAGTCACAGTGAGAGAGAGTCACAGACTGAGAGAGAGAGCGACAGACTGAGACAGAGGGAGAGAGAGAGACTGAGACAGACTGAGAGAGAGACTGAGACCGAGAGATACAGATAGAGGGAGACAGACAGAGAGACTGTGGCTGAGAGAGAGAGTGACAGAGAGAGAGACTGAGACAGAGAGACTGAGAGAGAGAGACTGAGACAGAGAGACTGAGAGAGAGAGAGAGAGAGAGAGACTGAGACAGAGCGACTGAGAGAGAGTCAGAAAGAGAGAGTCACCGAGAGAGAGTCACAGACTGAGAGAGAGATAGAGAGAGAGACAGAGAGAGAGAGAGTGACTGAGAGAGAGACTGAGAGAGATACTGAGAGAGAGAGACAGAGAGAGAGAGACTGAGAGAGAGAGATAGATAGAGAGAGAGAAACTGACAGAGATACTGACAGAGAGAGAGACTGAGACAGAGAGAGAGAGATTGAGAGAGATAGAGAGACTAAGAGAGAAAGAGGTTGAGAAGGAGAGAGAGAGAGACTGAGATAGAAAGAGACAGACAGAGAGAGACAGAGACAGAGACTGAGACTGAGAAAGAGACAGAGAGTGACAGAGAGAGAGAGAGACTGAGAGAGAGAGACAGAGAGAGAGAGACTGAGAGAGAGACACAGAGAGACAGAGAGAGAGAGAGAGTGACTGAGACAGAGAGAGAGAGACAGAGAGAGAGAGACTGAGAGAGAGAGAGACAGAGAGAGTCTGAGAGAGAGAGAGAGACTGAGAGAGTCTGAGAGAGAGAGAGAGACTGAGAGAGAGAGACTCAGAAAGAGAGAGTCACAGACTGAGAGAAACAGAGAGACAGAGACAGAGTGAGAGGATGACAGAGAGACTGAGACTGAGACTGAGAGAGAGCATGAGACAGAGAGAGAGAGACTGAGACAGAGAGAGACAGACTGAGAGAGAGACACAGAGAGACAGAGAGAGAGAGAGAGTGACTGAGACAGAGAGAGAGAGACAGAGAGAGAGAGACTGAGAGAGAGAGAGACAGAGAGAGTCTGAGAGAGAGAGAGAGACTGAGAGAGTCTGAGAGAGAGAGAGAGACTGAGAGAGAGAGACTCAGAAAGAGAGAGTCACAGACTGAGAGAAACAGAGAGAGACAGAGTGAGAGGATGACAGAGAGAGGGAGACTGAGACTGAGAGAGAGCATGAGACAGAGAGAGAGAGACTGAGACAGAGAGAGACAGACTGAGCGAGAGAGAGACTGAGACTGAGACAGACTGAGAGAGAGAGAGAAACTGAGACAGAGAGAGACTGAGAGACCATGAGACAGAGAGAGAGACTGAGCGAGAGAGAGACTGAGACTGAGACAGAGAGACTGAGAGAGAGAGAGAAACTGAGACAGAGAGAGACTGAGAGAGCATGAGACAGAGAGAGAGACTGAGCGAGAGAGAGACTGAGACTGAGACAGAGAGACTGAGAGAGAGAGAGAAACTGAGACAGAGAGACTGAGAGAGCATGAGACAGAGAGAGAGACTGAGCGAGAGAGAGACTGAGACTGAGAGCCACAGAGAGAGAGAGACTGAAAGAGGTAGTCAGAGACAGAGAGACACTGAGAGAGAGAGAGAGCCTGAGAGACAGACAGAGAGTGGGAGACAGACTGAGAGAGAGACTGAGAGAGGGAGACTGAGATGAGAGAGAGACTGAGAGAGACAGAGAGCCTGAGACTGAAAGAGAGAGAGAGAGTCAGAGACTGAGACAGAGAGAGAGAGAGACTGAGACAGAGAGAGAGACAGAGAGAGTGTCAGAGAGTGAGAGAGAGACTGAGAAAGAGTGAGAGACACTGAGACACAGAGAGGGAGAGACTGAGACAGAGAGAGAGACAGGGAGAGACTGAGACAGAGAGAGAGAGTGACAGGCTGAGACAGAGAGAGAGAGAGACTGAGACTGACATAGAGACTGAGACAGAGAGAGACAGACTGAGAGAGAGACTGAGACTTTGAGAGATACTGAGACAGAGAGAGAGATAGAGAGACTGAGACTGAGAGAGACAGAGAGACTGATACTTTGAGAGAGACTGAGACAGAGAGAGAGAGAGGGAGATTGAGAGAGAGACAGAGAGAGAGAGACTGAGAGAGAGGGAGAGTCAGAGGCTGAGAGACAGAACAAACGAGAGAGACTGAGACTGAGAGAGAGAGTCAGAGACTGTGCAAAAGAGAGAGACAGAGAGAGGGAGAGACTGAGACTGAGAGAGAGAGACAGAGAAAGAGAGAGTGAGAGGGAGACACTGAAATTGAGAGAGAGAGACAGAGAGAGAGTGACTGAGAGCGAGAGACTGAGAGAGAGAGACTGAGAGAGATAGAGAGACTGAGAGAGATAGAGAGACTAAGAGAGAGAGAGAGGGACTGAGACAGAGAGAGAGAGACTGAGACAGAGAGAGACAGACAGAGAGAGAAAGAGACATAGAGAGACAGCGACAGAGACAGAAAGACAGACAGAGACAGAGAGTGACTGAGAGCAAGAGACAGAGAGACAGACTGAGACTGAGAGAGAGACAGAGAGAGACTGAGACAGAGAGAGACTGAGAGAGAGAGAGAGAGACTGAGACTCAGAGACACTGAGAGAGAGAGAGACTGAGAGAGTTTCAGAGACAGAGATAGAGTCAGAGATTGAGAGAGAGAGAGACTGAGAGAGAGACAGACAGAGAGAGAGAGACAGACAGAGAGAGTGAGACAGACTGAGAGAGAGAGACTGTGAGAGCGAGTCAGAGACAGAGATAGAGAGACTGATTGAGGGAGAGACTGAGACTGAGACTGAGAGTGAGACTGAGACTGAGAAAGAGAGACCTAGAGAGAGAGTGTCAGAGACTGAGAGAGAGAGACTGAGAGAGAGACTGAGAGAGAGTGAGAGAGACTGAGACAGAGAGAGAGAGACTGAGACAGAGACAGAGACAGAGACTGAGACAGAGAGAGAGAGAGAGAGACAGAGAGAGAGAGACAGAGAGAGAGACAGAGAGAGAGACAGAGAGAGAGAGACAGAGAGAGAGACAGAGAGAGGGACAGAGAGAGAGACAGAGAGCCTGAGACAGAGAGAGAGAGAGTGACAGGCTGAGACAGAGAGAGAGAGACTGAGACTGACATAGAGACTGAGACAGAGAGAGACTGAGACTGAGAGAGAGACTGAGACTTTGAGAGATACTGAGACAGACAGAGAGAGTGAGACAGACAGAGAGAGAGAGACAGACAGAGAGAGTGAGACAGACTGAGAGAGAGAGACTGTGAGAGCGAGTCAGAGACTGAGATAGAGAGACTGATTGAGGGAGAGACTGAGACTGAGACTGAGAGTGAGACTGAGACTGAGAAAGAGAGACTGAGAGAGAGAGTGTCAGAGACTGAGAGAGAGAGACTGAGAGAGAGTGAGAGAGACTGAGAGAGACAGTCAGAATGAGAGAGAGACTGAGAGAGAGTGAGAGAGACTGAGACAGAGAGAGAGACAGACAGAGACAGAGAGAGAGACTGAGACAGAGAGAGAGAGAGAGAGACAGAGAGAGACAGACAGAGAGAGTGAGACAGACTGAGAGAGAGAGACAGAGAGAGAGAGCCTGAGACAGAGAGAGAGAGACTGAGACTGACATAGAGACTGAGACAGAGAGAGACTGAGACTGAGAGAGAGACTGAGACTTTGAGAGATACTGAGACAGACAGAGAGAGTGAGACAGACTGAGAGAGAGAGACTGTGAGAGCGAGTCAGAGACTGAGATAGAGAGACTGATTGAGGGAGAGACTGAGACTGAGACTGAGAGTGAGACTGAGACTGAGAAAGAGAGACCTAGAGAGAGAGTGTCAGAGACTGAGAGAGAGAGACTGAGAGAGAGTGAGAGAGACTGAGAGAGACAGTCAGAATGAGAGAGAGACTGAGAGAGAGTGAGAGAGACTGAGACAGAGAGAGAGACAGACAGAGACAGAGAGAGAGACTGAGACAGAGAGAGAGAGAGAGAGACAGAGAGAGACAGACAGAGAGAGTGAGACAGACTGAGAGAGAGAGACTGTGAGAGCGAGTCAGAGACAGAGATAGAGAGACTGATTGAGGGAGAGACTGAGACTGAGACTGAGAGTGAGACTGAGACTGAGAAAGAGAGACCTAGAGAGAGAGTGTCAGAGACTGAGAGAGAGAGACTGAGAGAGAGTGAGAGAGACTGAGAGAGACAGTCAGAATGAGAGAGAGACTGAGAGAGAGTGAGAGAGAGAGAGACAGAGAGAGAGAGACTGAGAGAGAGTGAGAGAGACTGAGAGAGACAGTCAGAATGAGAGAGAGACTGAGAGAGAGTGAGAGAGAGAGAGACAGAGAGAGAGAGACTGAGACAGAGACAGAGAGAGAGACTGAGACTGACATAGAGACTGAGACAGAGAGAGACTGAGACTGAGAGAGAGACTGAGACTTTGAGAGATACTGAGACAGACAGAGAGAGTGAGACAGACTGAGAGAGAGAGACTGTGAGAGCGAGTCAGAGACAGAGATAGAGAGACTGATTGAGGGAGAGACTGAGACTGAGACTGAGAGTGAGACTGAGACTGAGAAAGAGAGACCTAGAGAGAGAGTGTCAGAGACTGAGAGAGAGACTGAGAGAGAGTGAGAGAGACTGAGACAGAGAGAGAGATACTGAGACAGAGAGAGAGACAGAGAGAGAGAGACTGAGACAGAGACAGAGACAGAGAGAGAGAGACTGAGACAGAGAGAGAGAGACTGAGACAGAGAGAGACTGAGACAGAGAGAGAGAGACTGAGACAGAGACAGAGACAGAGAGAGAGAGACTGAGACAGAGAGAGAGAGACTGAGACAGAGAGAGACTGAGACAGAGAGAGAGAGAGAGATTGAGAGAGAAAGAGAGAGACAGAGAGATAGAGAGAGAGTGACTGAGAGAGAGACTGAGAGATACTGTGAGAGAGAGACAGAGAGAGAGAGACTGAGAGTGAGAGATAGACAGAGAGAGAAACTGACAGAGA
Organism: Isurus oxyrinchus; assembly: GCA_026770705.1. Taxonomy (NCBI): domain Eukaryota; kingdom Metazoa; phylum Chordata; class Chondrichthyes; order Lamniformes; family Lamnidae; genus Isurus; species Isurus oxyrinchus. Next base: position 17,404 of record JANJGN010001781.1, read on the forward strand.
GATACTGACAGAGAGAAAGAGAGACTGAGACAGAGAGAGAGAGACTGAGACAGAGAGAGAGAGATTGAGAGAGATAGAGAGACTAAGAGAAAGAGACTGAGACGGAGAGAGAGAGACTGAGATAGAGACAGACAGAGAGAGACAGAGAGAGAGAGAGTGACTGAGACAGAGAGAGAGACAGAAAGAGAGAGACTGAGAGAGAGAGAGAGAGAGTGACAGGCTGAGACAGAGAGAGAGAGACTGAGACTGACATAGAGACTGAGACAGAGAGAGACTGAGACTGAGAGAGAGACTGAGACTTTGAGAGATACTGAGACAGACAGAGAGAGTGAGACAGACTGAGAGAGAGAGACTGTGAGAGCGAGTCAGAGACAGAGATAGAGAGACTGATTGAGGGAGAGACTGAGACTGAGACTGAGAGTGAGACTGAGACTGAGAAAGAGAGACCTAGAGAGAGAGTGTCAGAGACTGAGAGAGAGAGACTGAGAGAGAGTGAGAGAGACTGAGACAGAGAGAGAGAGACTGAGACAGAGACAGAGAGAGAGACTGAGACAGAGACAGAGAGAGAGACTGAGACTTTGAGAGAGACTGAGACAGAGAGAGAGAGACTGAGACTTTGAGAGAGACTGAGACAGAGAGAGAGAGACTGAGACAGAGAGAGAGAGACTGAGACAGAGAGAGAGAGACTGAGACAGAGAGAGAGAGATTGAGACAGAGAGAGAGAGACTGAGACAGAGAGAGACTGAGACAGAGAGAGAGAGAGAGATTGAGAGAGAAAGAGACAGAGACAGAGAGATAGAGAGAGAGTGACTGAGACAGAGAGAGAGAGACAGAAAGAGAGAGACTGAGAGAGAGCCTGAGACAGAGAGAGAGAGAGTGACAGGCTGAGACAGAGAGAGAGAGACTGAGAAAGAGTGAGAGACACTGAGACACAGAGAGGGAGAGACTGAGACTGAGACAGAGAGAGACAGAGACGCAGAGAGAGCCTGAGACAGAGAGAGAGACAGAGAGAGACTGAGACAGAGAGAGAGAGAGTGACAGGCTGAGACAGAGAGAGAGAGACTGAGACTGACATAGAGACTGAGACAGAGAGAGACTGAGACTGAGAGAGAGACTGAGACTTTGAGAGATACTGAGACAGACAGAGAGAGTGAGACAGACTGAGAGAGAGAGACTGTGAGAGCGAGTCAGAGACAGAGATAGAGAGACTGATTGAGGGAGAGACTGAGACTGAGACTGAGAGTGAGACTGAGACTGAGAAAGAGAGACCTAGAGAGAGAGTGTCAGAGACTGAGAGAGAGACTGAGAGAGAGTGAGAGAGAGAGAGACAGAGAGAGAGATACTGAGACAGAGAGAGAGACAGAGACGCAGAGAGAGCCTGAGACAGAGAGAGAGACAGAGAGAGACTGAGACAGAGAGAGAGAGAGACAGAGAGCCTGAGACAGAGAGAGAGACAGAGACGCAGAGAGAGACTGAGAGAGAGAGAGAGAGAGTGACAGGCTGAGACAGAGAGAGAGAGACTGAGACTGACATAGAGACTGAGACAGAGAGAGACTGAGACTGAGAGAGAGACTGAGACTTTGAGAGATACTGAGACAGACAGAGAGAGTGAGACAGACTGAGAGAGAGAGACTGTGAGAGCGAGTCAGAGACAGAGATAGAGAGACTGATTGAGGGAGAGACTGAGACTGAGACTGAGAGTGAGACTGAGACTGAGAAAGAGAGACCTAGAGAGAGAGTGTCAGAGACTGAGAGAGAGACTGAGAGAGAGACTGAGAGAGAGTGAGAGAGACTGAGACAGAGAGAGAGAGACTGAGAGAGAGTGAGAGAGACTGAGAGAGACAGTCAGAATGAGAGAGAGACTGAGAGAGAGTGAGAGAGAGAGAGACAGAGAGAGAGAGACTGAGACAGAGAGAGAGAGAGAGACTGAGACTGACATAGAGACTGAGACAGAGAGAGACTGAGACTGAGAGAGAGACTGAGACTTTGAGAGATACTGAGACAGACAGAGAGAGTGAGACAGACTGAGAGAGAGAGACTGTGAGAGCGAGTCAGAGACAGAGATAGAGAGACTGATTGAGGGAGAGACTGAGACTGAGACTGAGAGTGAGACTGAGACTGAGAAAGAGAGACTGAGAGAGAGAGTGTCAGAGACTGAGAGAGAGACTGAGAGAGAGTGAGAGAGACTGAGACAGAGAGAGAGAGAGAGATTGAGAGAGAAAGAGAGAGACAGAGAGATAGAGAGAGAGTGACTGAGAGAGAGACTGAGATACTGTGAGAGATAGACAGAGAGAGAAACTGACAGAGAGATACTGACAGAGAGAAAGAGAGACTGAGACAGAGAGAGAGACTGAGACAGAGAGAGAGAGATTGAGAGAGATAGAGACTAAGAGAGAAAGAGACTGAGACGGAGAGAGAGAGACTGAGATAGAAAGAGACAGACAGAGAGAGACAGAGACAGAGACTGAGACTGAGAAAGAGACAGAGAGAGAGTGACAGAGAGAGAGAGAGTGACTGAGACAGAGAGAGAGAGACAGAGAGAGAGACAGAGAGCCTGAGACAGAGAGAGAGAGAGTGACAGGCTGAGACAGAGAGAGAGAGACTGAGACTGAGAGAGAGACTGAGACAGAGAGAGACTGAGACTGAGAGAGAGACTGAGACTTTGAGAGAGACTGAGACAGAGAGAGAGAGACTGAGACTGAGAGACCGAGAGAGACTGATACTTTGAGAGAGACTGAGACAGAGAGAGAGAGAGGGAGATTGAGAGAGAGAGACAGAGAGAGAGAGACTGAGACAGAGAGAGAGAGAGGGAGATTGAGAGAGAGAGACAGAGAGAGAGAGACTGAGAGAGAGTGTCAGAGAGTCTGAGACTGAGACTGAGACAGAGAGAGAGAGAGTCAGAGGCTGAGAGACAGAACGAACGAGAGAGACTGAGACTGAGAGAGAGAGTCAGAGACTGTGCAAAAGAGAGATAGAGACTGAGAGAGAGGGAGAAACTGCGTTTGAGAGAGAGAGACTGAGACAGAGAGAGAGAGTCAGAGGCTGAGAGACAGAACGAACGAGAGAGACTGAGACTGAGAGAGAGGGAGAGACTGAGTTTGAGAGAGAGAGAGACTGAGACTGAGAGAGAGAGAGACTGAGACAGAGAGAGAGAGAGAGAGAGAGAGTCAGAGGCTGAGAGACAGAACGAACGAGAGAGACTGAGACTGAGAGAGAGGGAGAGACTGAGTTTGAGAGAGAGAGAGACTGAGACTGAGAGAGAGACTGAGACAGAGAGAGAGAGACAGAGAGAGAGTCAGAGACTGAGAGAGAGACAGACTGAGGCAGAGAGACTGAGACAGACTGAGAGAGAGTCAGACTGAAACTGAGAGAAAGAGACTGAGACTGAGACTGAGAGAGACTGAGACTGAGAGAGACTGAGACTGAGAGAGAGACCGAGAGACTAAGACTGAGAGAGAGTGACAGAGAGAGAGTGTCTGAGAGCGAGCAACTGAGAGAGAGAGACTGAGAGAGAGATAGAGACTGAGAGAGATAGAGAGAATAAGAGAGAGAGAGACTGAGACTGAGAGAGAGAGACTGAGACAGAGAGAGACTGAGACAGAGAGAGAGAGACGGAGAGACTGAGACTGAGACTGAGACTGAGAGAGACTGAGACTGAGAGAGAGACGGAGAGACTGAGACTGAGAGAGAGACAGAGAGAGAGTGTCTGAGAGCGAGCAACTGAGAGAGAGAGACTGAGAGAGAGATAGAGAGAGTGAGAGAGATAGAGAGAATAAGAGAGAGAGAGAGACTGAGACTGAGAGAGATAGAGACTGAGACAGAGAGAGACTGAGACAGAGAGAGAGAGACGGAGAGACTGAGACTGAGACTGAGACTGAGAGAGAATGAGACTGAGAGAGAGACGGAGAGACTGAGACTGAGAGAGAGAGACAGAGAGAGAGTGTCTGAGAGCGAGCAACTGAGAGAGACTGAGAGAGAGATAGAGAGAGTGAGAGAGATAGAGAGAATAAGAGAGAGAGAGACTGAGACTGAGAGAGAGGGACTGAGACTGAGAGAGACTGAGACTGAGAGAGAGACGGAGAGACTGAGACTGAGAGAGAGACTGAGACTGAGAGAGAGACGGAGAGACTGAGACTGAGAGATAGAGACAGAGAGAGAGTGTCTGAGAGCGAGCAACTGAGAGAGAGAGACTGAGAGAGAGAGACAGAGAGACTGAGAGAGATAGAGAGAATAAGAGAGAGAGACTGAGACAGAGAGAGAGACTGAGACAGAAATGAGACTGAGACAGAGAGAGACTGAGACAGAGAGAGACAGAGAGAGAGAGAGACAGAAACAGAGAGAGACAGCGACAGAGACAGAGAGACAGAGAGAGAGAGACAGAGAGACAGTGACTGAGAGCAAGAGACTGAGAGAGAGAGACTGAGACTGAGAGAGAGAGACAGAGAGAGACTGAGACAGAGAGAGAGAGACAGAGAGAGAGAGAGACTGAGACTGAGAGACACTGAGAGAGAGAGACTGAGAGAGTCAGAGACAGAGAGAGAGTCAGAGACTGAGAGAGAGACAGAGACAGACAGAGAGAGGGAGACAGACTGAGAGAGAGAGACAGAGAGAGAGAGAGACTGAGAGAGACTGAGAGAGAGACAGACTGAGAGAGACTGAGAGAGCGAGAGTGTCTGAGACTGACAGACAGTCAGAGAATGAGAGAGAGACTGAGAGAGAGTGAGAGAGACTGAGACAGAGAGTGAGAGACGGAGAGACTGAGACTGAGACTGAGACTGAGAGAGACTGAGACTGAGACAGAGAGAGACAGAGACAGAGAGAGAGAGAGACTGAGACAGAGAGAGAGACTGAGACAGAGAGAGAGTGAGACTGAGACAGAGAGAGAGACTGAGACAGAGACAGAGAGAGAGACAGACAGAGAGAGACAGACAGAGAGAGAGTGACTGAGAGAGAGAGTGAGAGACTGAGAGTGACCGAGACAGAAAGAGAGACAGAAAGAGAGAAAGTCTGAGATAGAGAGTGACAGAGAGAGAGACTGAGACTGAGAGAGAGTCAGACTGAGACTGAGAGAGAGACTGTGACTGAGAAAGAGAGACTGAGAGAGATAGGGAGACTGAGAGACAGAGAGACTGAGACAGAAAAGAGACTGAGACAGAGAGAGAGAGACAGAGAGAGAGAGACAGACAGAGAGAGACAGAGAGAGACAGAGACAGAGAGACAGACAGAGAGAGAGACAGAGAGAGAGAGTGACTGAGAGCAAGAGACTGAGAGCGAGAGAGAGACCGAGAGAGACAGACTGAGACAGAGAGAGAGAGACTGAGACAGAGAGAGACAGACAGAGAGAGATAGAGACAGAGAGACTGAGTCTGAGAGAGACAGAGACAGAGAGACTAAGACAGAGAGAGAGAGACAGAGACAGAGAGAGACTGAGAGAGAGAAATTCAGAGAGGGAGAGAGAGTCACAGACAGAGACAGAGAGACAGACGGAGAGAGACACAGAGAGAGGGAGACTGAGACTGAGAGACTGAGAGAGAGAGAGAGAGAGAGAGAGAGAGACAGAGAGAGAGTCTGAGACTGAGACTGAGAGAGAGAGAGTCAGAGACAGAGAGAGAGATTCAGAGACTGAGAGTGAGAGAGACTGAGACTAAGAGAGAGACAGACTGAGAAAGAGAGAGAAAGTCTGAGATAGAGAGTGACTGAGAGAGAGACTGAGACAGAGAGAGTCAGAGACATAGAGAGAGAGACTGCGACTGAGAGAGACTGAGACTGAGAGAGAGAGACTGCGACTGAGAGAGACTGAGACTGAGAGAGACTGCGACTGAGAGAGACTGAGACTGAGAGAGAGACAGACTGAGAGAGACTGAGACAGAGATAGAGAGAGACAGACAGAGAGAGACAGAGACAGAGAGACTGAGACAGAGAGACAGAGAGAGAGTGACAGAGAGAGACAGAGACAGAGAGAGAGAGAGACAGAGAGAGAGAGAGAGACTGAGACAGAGAGAGAGAGAGACTGACACAGAGAGAGTGTGAGAGAGACTGAGAGAGTGACTGAGACAGAGAGAGAGAGTGACAGAGACAGAGAGAGACTGAGACTGACAGAGAGACTGAGACAGAGAGAGAGAGACTGAGACTGAGAGAGAGACAGAGAGAGACTGAGAGAGACAGACTTTGAGAGAGACTGAGACAGAGAGAGAGACACTGTGAGAGAGAGAGACAAATTGAGAGAGAGAGACACAGAGAGAGAGAGACTGAGAGAGAGGGTCAGAGAGTCTGAGACTGAGACTGAGACAGAGAGAGAGAGACTGAGACTGAGACAGAGAGAGACTCAGAGGCTGAGGGACAGAGAGAGCGAGAGACAGAGACTGAGAGAGAGTCAGAGACTGAGCAACAGAGAGAGACTGAGAGGGAGACAGACTGAGACTGAGAGAGAGAGAGACTGAGACTGAGAGAGAGAGAGACAGACAGAGAGAGAGACAGAGAGACAGAGTCAGAGAGAGAGACAGAGACAGAGAGACTGAGAGAGAGATAGAGAGACTGAGAGAGATCGAGAGACTAAGAGAGAGAGAGGGGGACTGAGACAGAGAGAGAGAGAGACTGAGACAGAGAAGAGACTGAGACTGAGAGAGACAGAGAGACTGAGAGACTGAGACTGATAGAGAGCCTGAGACTGAGAGAGAGATAGAGTCAGAGACTGATACAGAGAGAGAGAGAGCCTGAGACAGAGAGAGAGAGAGAGTCAGAGACTGATACAGAGAGAAAGAGACTGATACAGAGAGAGAGAGAGCCTGAGACAGAGAGAGAGAGAGAGAGTCAGAGACTGAGACAGAGAGAGAGAGACAGAGAGAGAGAGAGAGAGTCAGAGACTGAGACAGAGAGAGAGAGACTGAGATTGAGAGAGATAGAGTCAGAGATTGAGAGAGAGACTGAGACTGAGAAAGAGACAGAGACTGAGAGAGAGAGACTGAGAGACTGAGACTGAGAGAGAGAGACTGAGAGAGATAGAGTCAGAGACTGAGAGAGAGTGTTAGACTGAGACAGAGCGATAGACAGACTGAGACTGAGAGAGAGACAGAGACAGACTGAGAGAGAGTCAGACTGAAACTGAGAGAAAGAGACTGAGACTGAGACTGAGAGAGACTGAGACTGAGAGAGAGACAGAGAGACTGAGACTGAGAGAGACTGAGAGAGAGACAGAGAGACTGAGACTGAGAGAGACAGAGAGAGAGAGACTGAGACTGAGAGAGAGAGACTGAGAGAGAGAGAGAGAGATACTGAGAGACACAGACTGAGAGAGAGAGAGGGAGACTGAGAGAGAGAGAGTCAGACACTGAGAGAGACAGAGACTGAGAGAGACAGAGAGAGAGAGACTGAGACTGAGAGAGAGAGACTGACAGAGAGAGAGAGAGATACTGAGAGACACAGACTGAGAGAGAGAGAGAGACTGAGAGAGAGAGAGTCAGACACTGAGAGAGACAGAGACTGAGAGAGAGACAGAGAGACAGAGACTGAGAGAGAGAGACTGAGACTGAGAGAGAGAGACTGAGACTGAGAGAGAGATAGAGTCAGAGACTGAGAGAGAATGTTAGACTGAGACAGAGCGATAGACAGACTGAGACAGAGAGAGACAGACAGACTGAGAGAGAGTCAGACTGAAACTGAGAGAAAGAGACTGAGACTGAGACAGAGAGACTGAGACTGAGAGAGAGACAGAGAGACTGAGACTGAGACTGAGACTGAGAGAGACTGAGACTGAGAGAGAGACGGAGAGACTGAGACTGAGAGAGAGAGACAGAGAGACTGAGACTGAGAGAGACAGAGAGAGAGACAGAGAGAGACAGAGAGAGAGAGAAAGAGAGAAAGAGAGACAGAGAGAGAGACAGAGAGAGAGAGAGAGATAGAGAAAGAGAGACAGAGAGAGAGATAGAGAAAGAGAGAGAGAGACAGAGAGAGAGAGACAGAGAGAGAGACAGAGAGAGACAGAGAGAGAGAGAGACAGAGAGAGAGAGAGAGAGAGACAGAGACAGAGAGAGAGACAGACAGAGAGAGAGACAGAGTGAGATAGACAGAGAGAGACAGAGACAGAGAGAGATAGGGAGAGAGACAGAGAGTGAGAGAGACAGAGAGAGAGACAGAGACAGAGAGAGATAGGGAGAGAGACAGAGAGAGAGATAGAGTCAGAGACTGAGAGAGAATGTTAGACTGAGACAGAGCGATAGACAGACTGAGACTGAGACAGAGAGACTGAGACAGACTGAGAGAGAGTCAGACTGAAACTGAGAGAAAGAGACTGAGACTGAGACTGAGAGAGACTGAGACAGAGAGAGACGGAGAGACTGAGACTGAGAGAGAGAGACAGAGAGAGTGTCTGAGAGCGAGCAACTGAGAGAGAGAGAGACTGAGAGAGAGATAGAGAGACTGAGAGAGATAGAGAGAATAAGAGAGAGAGAGAGACTGAGACTGAGAGAGAGGGACTGAGAGAGAGATAGAGACTGAGACAGAGAGAGACTGAGACAGAGAGAGAGAGACGGAGAGACTGAGACTGAGACTGAGACTGAGAGAGACTGAGACTGAGAGAGAGACGGAGAGACTGAGACTGAGAGAGAGAGACAGAGAGAGTGTCTGAGAGCGAGCAACTGAGAGAGAGAGAGACTGAGAGAGAGATAGAGAGACTGAGAGAGATAGAGAGAATAAGAGAGAGAGAGAGACTGAGACTGAGAGAGAGGGACTGAGAGAGAGATAGAGACTGAGACAGAGAGAGACTGAGACAGAGAGAGAGAGACGGAGAGACTGAGACTGAGACTGAGACTGAGAGAGACTGAGACTGAGAGAGAGACGGAGAGACTGAGACTGAGAGAGAGACAGAGAGAGAGTGTCTGAGAGCGAGCAACTGAGAGAGAGAGAGACTGAGAGAGAGATAGAGAGACTGAGAGAGATAGAGAGAATAAGAGAGAGAGAGACTGAGACTGAGAGCGAGAGGGACTGAGAGATAGAGAGACTGAGAGAGATAGAGAGAATAAGAGAGAGAGAGACAGACAGAGAGAGGGAGACAGACTGAGAGAGAGACAGAGAGAGAGAGACTGAGAGAGACTGAGAGAGAGACAGAGAGAGAGAGACTGAGAGAGACTGAGAGAGAGAGAGAGACTGAGAGAGACTGAGAGAGAGCCTGAGACAGAGAGAGAGAGACTGAGACTGACATAGAGACTGAGACAGAGAGAGACTGAGACTGAGAGAGAGACCGAGACTTTGAGAGATACTGAGACAGAGAGAGAGAGAGAGACTGAGACTGAGAGAGAGAGAGACTGAGAGATAGAGAGACTGAGAGAGATAGAGAGAATAAGAGAGAGAGAGACGGAGACTGAGAGAGAGAGGGATTGATTCACAGAGAGACTGAGAGAGATAGAGAGAATAAGAGAGAGAGAGACTGAGACTGAGAGAGAGAGGGACTGAGACAGAGAGAGAGACTGAGACAGAGAGAGACTGAGACAGAGAGAGAGACAGAGAGAGAGAGACAGACAGAGAGAGGGAGACAGATTGAGAGAGAGACAGAGAGAGAGAGACTGAGAGAGACTGAGAGAGAGACAGAGAGAGAGAGACTGAGAGAGACTGAGAGAGAGAGAGAGACTGAGAGAGACTGAGAGAGAGACTGAGATTGAGAGAGACTGAGAGAGCGAGAGTGTCAGAGACTGAGAGAGAGTCAGAGAATGAGAGAGAGAGACTGAGAGAGAGTGAGAGAGACTGAGACAGAGAGAGAGAGAGACTGAGACTGAGACAGAGAGAGACAGAGACAGAGAGAGAGAGAGAGACTGAGACTTTGAGAGAGACTGAGACAGAGAGAGAGACAGACAGAGAGAGTGAGACAGACTGAGAGAGAGAGACTGTGAGAGTGAGTCAGAGACTGAGATAGAGAGACTGATTGAGGGAGAGAGAGACTGAGACTGAGAGTGAGACTGAGACTGAGAAAGAGAGACTGAGAGAGAGTATCAGAGACTGAGAGACAGTCAGAATGAGAGAGAGAGACTGAGAGAGAGTGAGAGAGACTGAGACAGAGAGAGAGAGACTGAGACTGAGACAGAGAGAGACAGAGAGACTGAGACAGAGAGAGAGAGACTGAGACAGAGAGAGAGACTGAGACAGAGACAGAGACAGAGAGAGAGAGACTGAGACTTTGAGAGAGATTGAGACAGAGAGAGAGAGACTGAGACTGAGAGAGAGACTGAGACAGAGAGAGAGAGGGAGATTGAGAGAGAAAGAGACAGAGACAGAGAGATAGAGAGAGAATGACTGAGAGAGAGACTGAGAGAGATACTGTGAGAGAGAGAGACAGAGAGAGAGAGACAGAGAGAGAGATAGACAGAGAGAGAGAAACTGACAGAGATACTGACAGAGAGAGAGAGAGCTTGAGACTTTGAGAGAGACTGAGTCAGAGAGAGAGAGAGATTGAGAGAGAAAGAGAGAGACAGAGAGATAGAGAGAGTGACTGAGAGTGACTGAGAGAGAGAGAGAGAGAGACAGAGAAAAAGAGAGACTGAGAGAGAGATAGACAGAGAGAGAAACTGACAGAGAGATACTGACAGAGAGAAAGAGAGACTGAGACAGAGAGAGAGAGAGACTGAGACAGAGAGAGAGATTGAGAGAGATAGAGAGACTAAGAGAAAGAGACTGAGACGGAGAGAGAGAGAGACTGAGATAGAAAGAGACAGACAGAGAGAGACAGAGACAGATATTGAGACTGAGAAAGAGACAGACAGAGAGAGACAGAGACAGATATTGAGACTGAGAAAGAGACAGAGAGAGAGTGACAGGAGAGAGAGAGTGACTGAGACAGAGAGAGAGAGACAGAAAGAGAGAGACTGGGAGAGAGCCTGAGACAGAGAGAGAGAGACTGAGACTGACATAGAGACTGAGACAGAGAGAGACTGAGACTGAGAGAGAGACTGAGACTTTGAGAGATACTGAGACAGAGAGAGATAGAGAGACTGAGACTGAGAGAGACCGAGAGAGACTGATACTTTGAGAGAGACTGAGACAGAGAGAGAGAGGGAGATTGAGAGACAGAGAGAGAGAGACTGAGAGAGGGGGTCAGAGAGTCTGAGACTGAGACTGAGACAGAGAGAGAGAGACTGAGACTGAGACAGAGAGAGAGAGAGGGAGATTGAGAGAGAGAGACAGAGAGAGAGAGACTGAGACAGAGAGAGAGAGAGGGAGATTGAGAGAGAGAGACAGAGAGAGAGAGACTGAGAGAGAGTGTCAGAGAGTCTGAGACTGAGACTGAGACAGAGAGAGAGAGAGTCAGAGGCTGAGAGACAGAACAAACGAGAGAGACTGAGACTGAGAGAGAGAGTCAGAGACTGTGCAAAAGAGAGATAGAGACTGAGAGAGAGGGAGAAACTGCGTTTGAGAGAGAGAGAGACTGAGACAGAGAGAGAGAGTCAGAGGCTGAGAGACAGAACAAACGAGAGAGACTGAGACTGAGAGAGAGAGTCAGAGACTGTGCAAAAGAGAGAGACAGAGAGAGGGAGAAACTGAGTTTGAGAGAGAGAGAGACTGAGACAGAGAGAGAGAGTCAGAGACGGAGAGAGAGAGAGACTGAGAGAGAGACAGACAGAGAGAGAGAGAGAGAGACAGACAGAGAGAGAGACAGACAGAGAGAGAGAGAGAGACAGACAGAGAGACAGACAGAGAGGGAGACAGACTGAGAGAGAGACTGAGAGAGAGAGTGAGTCAGAGACTGAGATAGAGAGACTGATTGAGAGAGAGAGAAACTGAGAGAGACTGAGAGAGAGACTGACACAGAGAGAGAGACGGAGAGAGAGAATGTCAGAGACTGAGAGAGAGTCAGAGAATGAGAGAGAGAGACAGAGAGAGTGAGAGAGACTGAGACAGAGAGAGAGAGAGAGACAGACTGAGACTGAGACAGAGGGAGACAGAGACAGAGAGAGAGAGAGACTGAGACAGAGAGAAAGAGAGAGACAGACAGAGAGAGAGTGACTGAGAGAGAGTGAGAGGGAGACTGAGAGAATGACTGAGACAGAGAGACTGAGACAGAGAGAGAGAGAGAGAGAGACTGAGACTTTGAGAGAGACTGAGACAGAGAGAGAGAGAGACAGAGAGACAGACAGAGAGAGAGACTGAGAGAGAGAGACTGATTGAGAGAGAGACAGAGAGAGAGAGAGAGACTGAGAGAGAGGGTCAGAGAGTCTGAGACTGAGACTGAGACAGAGAGAGAGAGACAGACTGAGAGAGAGAGTCAGAGGCTGACAGATTGAGAGAGAGAGAGAGAGAGACTGAGATTGAGAGAGAGAGACTGAGATTGAGAAAGAGAGAGATTGAGACAGAGAGAGAGACAGACAGAAATGAGACTGAGACAGAAATGAGACTGAGACAGAAATGAGACTGAGACAGAGAGAGACAGAAACAGAGAGAGACAGAAACAGAGAGAGACAGCGACAGAGACAGAGAGACAGACAGAGAGAGAGACAGAGAGACAGTGACTGAGAGCAAGAGACTGAGAGAGAGAGACTGAGACTGAGAGAGAGAGACTGAGACTGAGAGAGAATGTTAGACTGAGACAGAGCGATAGACAGACTGAGACTGAGAGAGAGACAGAGACAGACTGAGAGAGAGTCAGACTGAAACTGAGAGAAAGAGACTGAGACTGAGACTGAGAGAGAGATAGAGACTGAGAGAGAGAGAGAGTCAGAGGCTGAGAGACAGAATGAACGAGAGAGACTGAGACTGAGAGAGAGGGAGAGACTGAGTTTGAGAGAGAGAGAGACTGAGACTGAGAGAGAGACTGAGACAGAGAGAGAGAGACAGAGAGAGAGTCAGAGACTGAGAGAGAGACAGACTGAGGCAGAGAGACTGAGACAGACTGAGAGAGAGTCAGACTGAAACTGAGAGAAAGAGACTGAGACTGAGACTGAGAGAGACTGAGACTGAGAGAGACTGAGACTGAGAGAGAGACCGAGAGACTAAGACTGAGAGAGAGTGACAGAGAGAGAGTGTCTGAGAGCGAGCAACTGAGAGAGAGAGAGACTGAGAGAGAGATAGAGACTGAGAGAGATAGAGAGAATAAGAGAGAGAGAGACTGAGACTGAGAGAGAGAGACTGAGACAGAGAGAGACTGAGACAGAGAGAGAGAGACGGAGAGACTGAGACTGAGACTGAGACTGAGAGAGACTGAGACTGAGAGAGAGACGGAGAGACTGAGACTGAGAGAGAGACAGAGAGAGAGTGTCTGAGAGCGAGCAACTGAGAGAGAGAGACTGAGAGAGAGATAGAGAGAGTGAGAGAGATAGAGAGAATAAGAGAGAGAGAGACTGAGACTGAGAGAGAGAGGGACTGAGACAGAGAGAGAGAGACTGAGACAGAGAGAGACTGAGACTGAGAGAGAGACGGAGAGACTGAGACTGAGAGAGAGACTGAGACAGAGAGAGAGACGGAGAGACTGAGACTGAGAGAGAGACTGAGACAGAGAGAGACTGAGACTGAGAGAGAGACGGAGAGACAGAGACTGAGAGAGAGAGACAGAGAGAGAGTGTCTGAGAGCGAGCAACTGAGAGAGAGAGAGAATAAGAGAGAGCGAGACTGAGACTGAGAGAGAGGGACTGAGACAGAGAGAGAGAGACTGAGATAGAAATGAGACTGAGACAGAGAGAGACTGAGACAGAGAGACAGAGAGAGAGAGACAGAAAGAGAGAGACAGCGACAGAGAGAGAGAGAGACAGACAGAGAGAGAGGGACAGAAGACAGTGGCTGAGAGCAAGAGACTGAGAGAGAGAGACAGAGACAGAGAGAGAGACAGAGAGAGACTGAGACAGAGAGAGAGACAGAGACTGAGAGAGAGAGACAGAGAGACTGAGACAGAGAGAGAGAGACAGAGAGAAAGAGAGACTGAGACTGAGAGACACAGAGAGAGAGAGACTGAGAGAGAGTCAGAGACAGAGAGAGAGACAGACAGAGAGAGGGAGACAGACTGAGAGAGAGAGACAGAGAGAGAGAGAGACTGAGAGAGAGACAGACTGAGAGAGACTGAGAGCGAGAGTGTCAGAGACTGAGAGAGACAGTCAGAGAATGAGAGAGAGAGACTGAGAGAGAGTGAGAGAGAACTGAGACAGAGAGAGAGAGACTGAGACTGAGACAGAGAGAGACAGAGACAGAGAGAGAGAGAGACTGAGACAGAGAGAGAGAGAGACTGAGACAGAGAGAGAGTGAGACTGAGACAGAGAGAGAGACTGAGACAGAGAGTGAGAGACGGAGAGACTGAGACTGAGACTGAGACTGAGAGAGACTGAGACTGAGACAGAGACAGAGACTGAGAGAGAGAGAGACTGAGACAGAGAGAGTGAGACTGAGACTGAGACAGAGACAGAGACTGAGAGAGAGAGAGACTGAGACAGAGAGAGTGAGACTGAGAGAGAGAGACTGAGACAGAGACAGAGAGAGAGACAGACAGAGAGAGAGTGACTGAGAGAGAGAGTGAGAGACTGAGAGTGACCGAGACAGAAAGAGAGACAGAGAGAGAGAAAGTCTGAGATAGAGAGTGACAGAGAGTCAGACTGAGACTGAGAGAGAGACTGTGACTGAGAAAGAGAGACTGAGAGAGATAGGGAGACTGAGAGAGATAGAGAGACTAAGAGAGAGAGAGAGACTGAGACTGAGAGACAGAGAGATTGAGACAGAAAAGAGACTGAGACAGAGAGAGACAGAGACAGAGAGACAGACAGAGAGAGAGACAGAGAGAGAGAGTGACTGAGAGCAAGAGACTGAGAGCGAGAGAGAAACCGAGAGAGACAGACTGAGACTGAGAGAGAGAGAGACTGAGACAGAGAGAGACAGACAGAGAGAGATAGAGACAGAGAGACTGAGTCTGAGAGAGACAGAGACAGAGAGACTAAGACAGAGAGAGAGAGACAGAGACAGAGAGAGACTGAGAGAGAGAAATTCAGAGAGGGAGAGAGAGTAACAGACAGAGAGAGAGACAGAGAGACAGAAGGAGAGAGACACAGACAGAGGGAGACAGACTGAGAGAGCAACTAAGACTGAAAGAGAGACTAAGACTGAGAGAGAGAGAGAGAGAAACAGAGAGAGAGAGACT